>RJWT010023442.1:0-16831 GCA_004365215.1 Cuniculus paca | reverse complement strand
GATGGCATGGACAGCTATTTTAAAGATAATAAAATATATTATTGCAGCCATCGAGGATGTCCAATTAGGTTGTTTAGAAACCCTGTATGGCTTTCATTATTTGTTTTGATAGATTTTACTCTATTCTGTGTGGTTTGATTGTAATATGTCTGAAGGTGTAGGCAACTATTCTGAAGATAACAACTATGATGGTAGCCAATGCTGTTTTGCTAATATCTTGAAATTCTGTATTGCTTACATTGTTTTGCTTTGTTTGTTTTGTTTTGTTACGTTGTGTTTTGTTTCTACTGTTTTGTTTGTTGTATTTTGTTTGATTTTACTTATCCCTGATGGTATGCTCAAGGTATACTGCAGATAACAAGAGGCACTATGATAGCCTTACCGATTGCTTTTTACCCTGTTTAAAAGTCATGTACCGCTGGGCGTGGTGGCTCACGCCTGTAATCCCAGCACTCGGGAGGCTGAGACAGGAGGATCGTTGTGAGTTCAAGACCAGCCTGCGCTACAAAGTGAGCTCAAGGCCAGCCTGAACGGCATAGTGAGACCCTGTCTCAAAAACACCAGGGCTGGGGATCTAGCTCAGCGGTCTAAGCGCCTGCCTGGCAAGAGCAAGGTCATGAGTTCAATCCCTGGTGCCACAAAAAAATAAATAAATAAATAAATAAATAAATAAATAAAAAATAAAAGTCATGTACCATGTTCATTGCCTTGTTTTGATTGACTTTACTCTGTTTTGTTTTGTTTGATTGTATTCTTTTCAAAATAAAAAAAAAATTTTTTAAAAAAGAGTTGGTTCTTTAAGAGAATAAATAAAATTGATAAACCCCTAGCCAAGCTTATCAAAAAGAGAAAATAAAAATCTCAAATCCATGCAATAAAAAATGAAAAGGGCGAAATCACTACAGACCATGTAGAAATACAGAACATCATCAATATCTACTTCAAAAACCTTTACTCTCATAGGTTCGATAACATAGAAGAAATGGACAGATTCCTAGAAACATATGAATTACCAAAGCTAAATAAAGAAGAGGTAAAACTGCCAAATAACCGAATTTCAGTTTAAGAAATTGAAAATGTAATCAAAAACTTACCAACAAAGAAAAGCCCAGATCCTAATGGATTCACTGCTAAATTCTACAAGAAATTTAGGGAAGACTTAATTCCAACACTCCACAAACTCTTCAAAGAAATTGAAAGGGAAGCAAGTCTCCCTAAATCAAGTATTATCCTAATACCAAAACCAGAGAAAGACCCAACCAAAAAAGAGAACTACAGGCCAATCTCTCTAATGAACATAGATGCAAAAATCCTCAATAAAATACTGGCAAACAGAATCCAGCAAGTCATCAAGAAGATTATACACCATGACCTAGTGGAATTCATCCCAGGAATGCAGGGGTGGTACATTATACACAAATCAATAAACATAGTATGCCATATCAACAGAGCCAAAGACAAGAATCACATGATCATCTCAACAGATGCAGAAAAAGCTTTTGACAAAATCCAACACTTATTTATGATAAAAACCATACAGAAAATTGGAATAGATGGTATTTACCTCAATCTGATGAAAGCCATCTATGACAAACCAACAGCCATCGTCTTACTAACTGAACAAAGCCTGAAATCTTTCAACCTAAAATCAGGAACAAGACAAGAATGTTTATTATCTCCACTCTTATTCAATATAGTTCTGGAAACATTAGCGAGAGCAATTAGACAAGAGAGAGAAATAAAAGGAATAAGGATAGGAAAGGAAGAAGTTAAATTATCACTATTTGCGGATGACATGATACTCTACATAGAAAACCCACAAAACTCCATTGAAAAACTTCTAAATGTAATAACTAAATTCAGTAATGTAGCTGGATACAAGGTCAACATTCAAAACTCAATAGCATTCCTGTACACAAACAACAAACTCACTGAGAGAGAAATAAGGGAAACCATACCCTTCACTATAGCATCCAAAAACATGAAATACTTAGGTATCCATCTAACAAAGGAAGCAAAAGATCTATACATTGAAAATTACATTACTCTGAAAAAGGAAATCAAAGAGGATTTCAGAAAATGGAAAGACATTCCTTGTACATGGATAGGAAGAACAAACATTTTGAAGATGATCATTCTCCCAAAATTGTTATACAGATTTAACACAATTCCAATCAAAATACCATTTGCATACCTCACAGATCTAGAGAAATCACTCCTAAAATTCTTCTGGAACCAGAAGAGACCTAGAATAGCAAAGGCAATTCTGGGCAACAAAGGCAACACCAGAGGCATCACGGTTCCTGACTTGAAATTATACCACAAAGTTACTGTGAAAAAACCAGCATGGTATTAGAATAAAAACAGACCTGAAGATCAGTGGAATAGATTAGAAGATACAGTCTCAACTACAAAAACACTCAGTCACCTCATCTTTGACAGAGGGCCAAATATGGTCACTGGAAGAAAGCCTCTTTAACAAGTGATGCTGGAAAAACTAGCATTCCATATGCAGAAAACTAAAACTAGACCCATGTCTATCACCAGGCACCAAACTAAAGTCAAAATGGATCAAAGATCTAAATATTAAAACAGAAACACTAAATCTTTTGGAAAACAGAGTAGGTAGAAATCTCAATGACACAGAGGTAGGTAGAGAGTTCATGAACAAAAATCAAACTGCACAGGAAATACTTCCCAGAATCGACAACCGGGATCTCCTCTTATTAAAAAGTTTTTGCATGTCAAAAGAAATCTCCAACAGAGTGGAAAGAAAACTCATGAATTGGGACAATATCTTGGCCAACTGCCCCTGAGACAAAGTACTTCTAACTAAAACATACAAAGAACTAAAAACAATCAGGCCCCCAAAATTCAAAGACCGAATCCAAAAATGAGCATCTGACATGAATACACACTTCTCAGCTGAAGAAATTCAAATGGCAAATAAATATATGAAAAAATGTTCAACATCAATGGTCATCTGAGAAATGCAAATTAAAACAACACTGAGATTTCATCTCATTCCAGAAAGAATGGCCAAGATCAAGAAATCCACCAGTAACAAATGCTGGAGGGGCTGTGGGGAAAAAGGAACTCCTCCACTGTTGCTGGGAGTGCAGGCTGGTGCAACCACTGTGGAAATCAGTAAGATATTCCTCAAAAAGCTAGGATTAGAGATTCCATTTGATCCAGCTATCCCACTTCTAGGTATTTTCCCAGAATTGAAAACATCATACCACAGTGATACATGTGCATCCTTCTTTATAGCAACACAATTTGTAATAGTCAAATCTTGGAAACAACCCAAGTGCCCATCAATTGAGGAATGGATAAAAAAGATGTGGTATTTTTATACAATGGAGTACTACTCAGATGTAAAGAAAGATTGCACTGAGGTTTTTATAAACAAGTGGACAAGACTTGAGACCATACTCATAAATGAAATAAATTGGAATCACATGTGTAAATATTGTATTGTCTTCCTAGTGTAAAAAACTGAAAGAGTAAATATGACCCAAAATCTACAATAAATATTGTGTAAGGATAAGAAATTGCTCAAAGAGAAAAAGTAAATGGGATAGGAGAAAGTAGGAAAGAAGGAAGGGAAAAGGACAAGGACAAATTTGTATATAGATACATAAGATAGCAAAAACAACTATACTAGTAATTGTATTAGTTCTTGGAAAAGAACAGTTAATACTCATATGATTAGATCAATTTTACATTTCTATATCTGGTAATTTGAGCAATCCTTTTGAAGGTAACAATATGCAATATTACAACCATTGTTAAATTCCTATTATCTTTTTTTGTAAACCTCTACTGTTATTGTTTTGGGCTCATTGTTGTTTGTTTGTCTTTTTTGCTTTTTGTTTTTATTTTCTGTGTCTTTTTTCTCTTAAATAAAGAGACATAATTATATTTGTCTATCTCTAGCTAGAACGGAACATATGTCATTTTCTATCCATTGAAATACACAGTGTTCAAGTTATATGATAAAGCAACTACATACATATACTAAACTATATTTCTCATACATATCTATGTTAAAAAGATATATGAATTACTAATACATTAACAAAGATAATTAGTAATATACAGTAATAAAAGTTATGAGTCCCTCTCCCTTCGTTCTCAATGTTTCTATACTCATCCATTTTGTGATGATATGAGATAATGTGATGTCTATGTAACAAGAAGTGATATGAATGGCCTAAGTCTTGAGATTCAGCAATTGCCAAATGACATTTAAACACAAGCATATTATACAGCAATAGTTGATCTGATAACCTAGCTGGTTACTAATGGCCTAGTGGGCAAGTGGCATATGGATATGGCTGCACAAAGGAAGTAATTCTTGTGCAGGCCTGGGCAAAGCGCAACACCGTGAGATTTCATCACAACTCAGAATGGCAATGCAATTTAAAACTTACAAATTTTTTAATTCTGGAATTTTCCATTTAATGTTTTCAAACCATGGTTGACTGTAGGAAACCAAAAGCACTGAAAATGAAACTTCAGATAAGGAGGCAATTATATATTCATAACAAACTGTGGTAGAAAATTTTAGATACCTTTTACCATTTTCCCCCACTTGTCAAAATTCTGCTATTATGGGTAACCAAAATAAATGAACTAACTGTTAAACATAGCACTTAGGCAACTAAAGTAACAGATGATACATAACATGAAAATACAATATGAAAATTAGCAAAAATGATTAAACGTGGTAGTATAGAAGTAGTTCCCATGGTTTGGACATCTGGCTGGATCAAAATATTCTAGCCTAACTGGCCCAAATCTAAGTTCTGTATAAATACTGAGTGCAGGACTGTGCAAAAGCTACTAGACAGGGAATTAACTGTGGATCAGTTTATTTTAGTGTAAGCCTCTGCCCAACCTTGAATGAGACACTGTTATTGTCACAGTTGCATCTGGAAAGATTGCTAAGGTCTTTGGAAAGATACACAGTGTCATCAACATTCTTTTATATATTCACAAGTTTAAAAGAGTCATTTAAGATTTCATACCATGAGAGAGTGAGATAACAGAAAAGCCCATAATTGCAAGTTTATAATTTCACTTAAAAGGAGAATAAACCTAAGCTTACATTATGAGGCATTTGGATGGTTTATCCAGAGAAATAATCTATAAATTTGTTTTAAATCCTATACCTTTGGAGTTTGTGGTCTTCATATTATTTTCCAATATGCCTTACAGCAGTATCATTTTCCTCCCACAGTAACTGAAGGATTAAATTATAATAAAGTCTTAAAAGTTAACCCTCTCAATGAAGTTGTGTAAATATATTGAATCAACATATTTTAATAAATAAATAAGAAATGTAAGGTGAAAATTCTTCCAAATTGAGACCTTGATCTAAAGTTATCTTCATTAGTGTTTTAATTTCTAATATGTTTTTACATTTATTATATTGGAAAACCTCTAAACATTACACGGATACTGTATCAAACTATTCCTCACATATGGTGAGGTTGAAGCACAGAAATCCCAAGATTGGCTTAGTGTTCTAGTCTAATCCTGTCCCATGTGTGAACTGCCTTTGTAAAATCATCTCTAAAAATATCTATGACAATACTGACCATTAATTAAGAAGCTTATACTCTATTTAAATTCTGCCCAGGTTCTACTTCTTAATCTAGTCACAAAAGGTGTAAAACATCTGCCATACAACCGCTTGTCTCATCCTTTGGCTTTCATGTTTCAAAAAGAAAAAGAAATGACCAATGAATATTCAAATCTTACTCTATATAAAAGACAGCATATTAATGGTAAGAGTCATGGCAACTGGCTATATATTCTTTTTTATAATAAAAAATCAGTACTCCAGGAAGCTGTACCACATTCCTCTGTATTTCAATATCCTATTAATGTAGTGAGGACAAAATGAGCTGCAAAGAGATCTGAAGGAAAATGGAAAACGATGGTAAACTCTGGTATTTGGACAGACAAGATCACTTTCTCAAGAGTGCTTACTTAGGCTTTTGGACTGAAAGCTTTTAAGCCACATATTTACTCAAACTCCATGAAATCAGAGACAACATAGCAAGTTTATCAGAGGGGTCAAAAAGACAGAGGCCATATACTTTAGAGGGGATATACACATTATTGGGGAGAGTAGTGCAGAAGGATATGGGGAAAGATTAATTAAATGGTAATAAGTTACAGTTAGATACAAGTAGAAATTCCTGTGTGCTATTGCATAGGAGGATGACTATAGACAAATACGTACTACATATTTCAAAGAGTTGGAATAAAAGATTTTGACTACTTCCATCAAAAAGAAATGATATTTGAGGAAGTAATGATGTTTTGCCTGATTTTAGAATTATATAAAGTATATAAAAATAGAAACACCACATGTGACTACATATATGTATATGTGTGTGTGTGTTTATATGAAGAGCAGGTTTTAAGGCTGAGGCAGCAGCATTACAAGTTTGAGCCCAACCTGACCAATGTATTCATCTAGTGAGACCCTGACTCAAAATAAAAAATCAAAGGCTTGGGATATAGGTCAGTGCAAAGGTCCTGGGTTCAATCCCTGATGCAACAAGTAAATACATGAATTAAAAAATTTTGCCCCTCTCCAAAGTTAGCCACATGGCTTTCAATTTATTTTTTTAAAGTAAAGGAATTAAACAGAGAGGTTACTTGTTAACAAAGCAAAACCAGGCTAGCCGAGTATGTACCTATACTCTTAGTGGTCTGGGAGGCTGAAGCAAGAGGGTCAGAAGTTTGGGCACAGCCTGGACATCTTAGTGACTTAGCAAGATACTGACATCAAAATTAAAAAATATGAAGAGGGTTGGGAATATAGCTCAGTGCAAAGGCCCTGGGTTCAATCCTTAGTACCACGTACACATACAAACACAAAAACATAAATGTGAGGATTAAATAAATATTCAAGTATTACTCAAAAATAGCTTAGTAGTTTTGGGTAGAGGTAGTTTATAACCAAAAACAGATCAAATGGTATATACCATAATTATAGGAACTCTTAAATCAGATACAATGTCACTAGAAGTTCCTTTTGCACTTCTACAGTAAGCGCCAATAATGCAATTGTAGCTGTTCTAGTAACTCCCTTCAACTGAATAGACTACATGACACTAGTGCTGATGGTCAAATCATTTGTAGTACACTGGGGCCATAAACTGACAGCAGACCTGGGTTAGAACTAGAGTTTACAATACTGAAGTTATGAAACTTATGTTCATACCCTGCCTTATACTTGGGAACCAGGTTCCACCAAGAAGATAGATAAACAAAATACACTGGAAGGATCCCCATGGACCACTGCTAAAAGAATGGGAAATGCTAAAGAAAGATCAAAATTAAATGTTCCCTCAGGAACTGATACCCTGTATCTCCTTCAGCATCTGCAATGAAGCCAAACAACACTGTTCCTTTAACAATTTCAAAATAACTGATGTCACATATTTTACAGCATCCTTAAATGTTAATAGGATCTGTTGTATCTGTTACAATTATTATGGCTAATATTAAATGCTCCCTATATGTTATTCAGTGCTATCATTTAGTATATATAAAGTTTTACTGGTCTTAAATCAATACTGAGTACTCATTTCCTGAAGAAAATTATTTATAGACCTACAATGATTAATGAAAATATATCTGTGGTCTTGAGGAATCTAACTCTGTGTAAATATTGGAGATTTACTTTTGCAATCTTTCTCCTTTTCCTCTCCAATTTACCAACTAATATGCTTCAAGTTAATGGAAAGGTTAAAACCATAAATAAAGGTAGTCGAAAACATGTAACTAAAGAATGCAAATCTTTAAAAAGCAGAGAACATATACCCCAAAAACATAGAATAGACATTGCCACGAAAGAAATAGACATCACTACGGAAGAAAAGAAAGGAACTGGGAAACAGGAATGACACAAAAAAAATAGAGTAGGGTAATAATAACATGACCAATTTGCTGTGACTGACATTATGATTCCTTGTGATGGATAAAAGAAAGTTTAATTTTAAAAATTATATTGGAGGGCCAGGCATTTAGCTCAGTGGCACAAGTGCCTGCCTGGCAAACACGAGGTTGTGAGGTTTGATTTCCGGTACCAAAAAAAATTATATTGAAAAATAAATTTATACTTCTTAAAGGGTAATACAATCATAAACTAAAGAAAATACTTGCCATATATATATATATATATATATATATATATATATATATATCTCCTAGATAGAGCTCCTAAGTAGAACAGCAGTTCTCAAAGTATAGTCTATACCAGTGGTGGTGAACCTATGGCAAGTTTGCCACAGCTGACTGTGTGCATCACTGAAAGCTCTGAAAGGGTCACCATTACTGGTCTATACAGTCGATGCCTGGGAGATCTTTAGAGCCCTTTGAAAGTTCCACAGGGTAAAAAGTTTTCGTACAAGCACAAATATGTTATTTTTCTTGTCTACTGGACTGACATTTCTACTGATTGTGCAAAAGCAATGATGGTCAATTAATAGTGCCTTAGCCTGAATTAAGGTAATGGCAACCAACTATCTTAGTAATCAAACCTTATTCACTGCCAGCCAATCAAAATTACAGGCTGCATGTTCATGTACAAATGTCCTTGATTAAGCAATAAAAGCTATTAGCTCTATTAAGTCACAACAGTACAGTACATGTCATTTTAATATCCTGTGCGAGACTGAGAAGGGTACAGAAAGCATTTATGCTACAAACCCAGTTATGAGATGATCTCAAAAAAATTATTTGTGGGACTGTCTGAATTGCAAACTCAGCCACTTTTTTTTCATGCAACACAATTTTTAACTGAAAAGATAAGAGACAAATTATGATTATTAAGACTTGTGTATTTGGTAGACATTTTCTTAAAAAACATGAAGACAGCCTGGCCTGGGCAGACAGTATGCACATGTGTTTGGCAGACAGATTGTCCTGAACCCTGAGACCCAAGACTGCTGACCAAGGCTTGCAGCCCCACACAAGCCTCTTGAGGGTGGAGTCATCAGCCAGACCAGCAACTTGGAAGTGTCTGAAGCAGCAGTGAGGAGCCAGCAGTTCTGCTCTGCAGAACACTGGCAGAAGACTGGCCCCAGCCCCCACATCCAGAGGCCAAGATCAGTTCCATACCCAGCACATTTCTGGGATCTCAGGTGACACTATTACAGAATGGTAAACACCAGAGGTATTTGACTACTTTCATTCTCCCTGGTTTGTCTGATTGGCTATTTCTTTCCTGTCTGGTTAGATGTCATCTTGTTTTGTTTTGTATTTTGCAGTTATTTTTGTTTTGGGGCTTTTTGTTTTTTTCCTCTCTCTCCTCTTTCTCTGGTCTCCTTTTTTATCTTTCTTTCTTTTCTTCTTTTCCTTGTTGTTTTCCTTTTCTTTCTTCCTTCTTTTTTTTTCACTGTTTAAGTTTCTTACTTTTCTTTTTCATTTTCTTCTGTTGATCCTTTCTCTCTTTCTTCTACTTCTTGAATTTAAACTTTCAGTTAAGTAAACATTGTCTCTTCCCTTTCTGATTACCCTTTGCGTCTCTTTCATTCTTTCACTCCTATGTACTCCAATTTCCCAAAACTTGGGTGATTATCCTTTGATTTCCAGTCTTGACTCTACTGTATTTGACCACATTCATAACTTTATCCTGTCCTTACCCATCTTAATCTCCCCGCTCCCCACAGAAAGGTAAAATCACTCCACTAAGGGAAAAATAACTTCATACAAGTACAGGTATATGTTTGATTTTGTTATATAACTTTAGAGTTTGCTCCTGTTGTTGGAAGTAGCTCATTAATGGTTACCACAGTTAGTAGTTAAGCTGTACTTGAAACTATTTTTATACTGTACTACCTTAGCCAGGATATCATACATGTTATAATCAGTTTTTCTCCCCTGTATGATAACACTGTGATTGTGTGGGGTGATAATTATCACCACAGCCCAGAACCAAAGGATTGGGTGCTGAGTCAAACAGTCACTTTTCATCTTTTATAAATTGGGAAGGTAGGTTCTTGGAATAGCCATAAAGAACCACCTACATCTAGAGTACATCCCTGAAGAACAGACATCTCCTAAGGAAGCCTCAATATTAGCGATAAAGATTTCTATCATAAGAAATTAGCAGCTGGGCGTGGTGGCTCACGCCTGTAATCCCAGGAGGCTGAGACAGGTGGATCGTTGTGAGTTCGAGACCATCCTGGGCTGCAAAGTGAGCTCAAGGCCAGCCTGAACGGCATAGTGAGACCCTGTCTCAAAAACAGGGCTGGGGATCTAGCTCAGCGGTCTAAGCGCCTGCCCGTCAAGCGCAAGATCATGAGTTCAATCCCTGGTGCCGCAAAAGAAATTAGCAAGCATCAACATAGAAAACAACATGACATAAAAAAGAAAAACTAAAAAATGACAAGACACAGAAGCAAAATGTGACCTCAGACCCCTGCCTACCCAGGAAAAACCTAGAGCTATTTAAGACACACAAATGGAAGTCAAACTGGAAATTTCTGAAATGATAGCAACAGAAATGATAAAACAAGCACAAAATGCTATACAGAAAATAATCTAGGAACACAAATAAATGATGCTTAAAATCAAATATACAGAGAAGACACAGATGAAAGACTAGACGAGATTAGAAAAATGATGGAAACAAAATGTGCCCAACATAGGAAAGAAATGGAATCCATGAAACATACCCAAACAGAAATCCAAGAGATTAAAACCTTCACTGAAAGTATATGTAACAGATTCAACAAAGGAGAGGTTACAATTTCAGATCCTAAAGACAGAATTGCAGATAGTGATCGTGAAAAGAAAAATATCTTAAAAATAGCTAGAGTTCATGAAAAATCAATCCAATAGGTATAACATGAAGCAAAGAAGAATAAAATAAGATTGATTGAGGTCAATGAAAAAGATGGAGACAGCACAAACTCCATTAAAAAAAAACTTCACAGAAATAATGGCAGAAAACTTCCTAAGGAATTTGACATAAAAATAAATGAAGCATACAGAACTCCAAACAGCCAGGACCAAAATAAAACTACACCAAGACATATACTAATCAATCAGAAATTCAGCACAAAAACAATATTAAAAGCTGTTAGAGAAAAGAAACAGATCACCTATAAAGTAAAGCCCATCAGAATCATGGTAGACAGCTCGACACAAACCCTCAAGTGAAGAAGAGCTTGGAGTGAAGTATTTCAAGCCCTGAAAGAAAAAAAACTTCCAACCTAGACTGACATACCCTGAAAAATTAGTTTTCAAAATTAATAGAGAAATAAGGTACTTCCATGACAAAGAACAGCTGAAGAAATTCATGACCACCAAATCAACCCTATGAAGACTACCAAAAGATATTCTAGACAGAGATAAAAATGACCACAATTGCAAGGACAACACCAGAAAGAAACCACCAGGCAGAGAAAGCAATTAAACTGAGGGGAAAATCAGGGAACCAACAGCAGGAAAATATCATAACAAAGATAATGCAATAAATATTAGTTATAATCATCAATGTAAATGGCCTTAATTCACCAATCAAAACAAACAGATTGGCAGAATGGATCAAGAAACAAGATTCAACAATATGCTGCATAGAAGAATTATATTTAACTCAAAAAGAAATTCATAGACTGAAAGTCAAAGGACAGAAAACAGTACTCCATATGAAGGAACCCAGAAAAAAGTTGGGGTAGCTATTCTGTTTGCAGACATTGTGAACTTCAAGAATGATCGAAAGAGATAAAGAAGGTCACTACATACTTGCTAGAGGGAAAATTCAAGAGGAAGAGATAATAATCATAAATATGTATGCACCAAACTAAATAAGACAACTATTAATAGACATGAAAAATCAAATAAACAATAACATAACAGGAGACATACTGCCGTATTACCACAAAGATACAGATCAACTAGACAAAAAATCAGCAAACAAATATCAGAATGGAAACAACCCTGTGAACAAATGGACTTAGTAGATATTTTCAGAGTGTTCTACACAACATCATCAAAATATACTCTTCTTAGCACTCCCTTAAATACACCCACAGAACACACTTAAGTAAAAGCAAAGTAATTGAAATTATCCCATGCATAGTATCCAAACATAGTGCAATAAATTTGGAAACTAATGACGAAAGAAACTGCAAAAACTTCATAAATGCATGGAAATTAAATAACACACTCCTAAATGACCGATGGGTCACAGATGAAATAAAGGAAGAAATTAAACAATATCTACAACTAAATGAGATTGCAGATACAACATAAAGGAATTTATGGGATGTGACAAAATCAGACCCAAGAGGGAAACTTACAGTGGTGAATTCTCACAGCAGGAAAACAGAGTGTGCATAAATAAACAACCTAATGTTGCACCTCTCAAGCTTCTAGAAAAAAAAGAATAAGACAAGCCCAAAATTCAATCCAAGGAAGAATATTACAAAGATCCTGCTGAAAATAACACATTGGAGACTAAGAACACAATACAAATAATTAATGAATTGAAGAGTTGGTTCTTTGAAAGAGTAAGTAAAATTGAAAACTCTTAGTCGACCTTATCAAAAAAAAAATGGAAAGACAAGACTCAAATTCATGCACTGAGAAATGAAAAGGGTAAAATCACTAAAGGTTCTGTGAAAATTCAGAAGATCATCAATACCCACTTCGAAAATCTTTCATAAGATAAAATACACAGAATAAATGGGCAGATTTGTAATAGATAAGAATTACCAAAGCTGCATCAAAAAGATATAAAAATTCTGAGTAACCTGATACCAGTTAATGAGATTGAAAATGTAATTAAAAACTTACCAACAAAGAAAAAGCCCAAGACAAGATACATTCACTGCTAAATTCCATGAGAAATTTAGAGATTTAATGGCAACACTCTTCAAACTCTTCAAGGAAATTGAAAGGGAAGCAAGTCTCCCTAACTCATTCCTGGAGGCAAGTAGTACCCTGATACCAAAAGCAGAGAAAGACCCAACCAAAAAAGAGAACTAAAGGTTAATCTCCCTAATAAACAGATACAAAAATCCTCAGTAAGATGTTGGCAAACAGAATGAGCAAATCATTAAGAAGATTATACACCATGACCAAGTGCAATTTATCCCACGAATGCAGGGGTGGTTCAACATATGCAAATCAATAAATATAATACACCATATCAACAGAGACAAAGACAAACATTACCTGATCATCACAATACATGCAGAAAAAGCTTTTGACACGATCCAACAGTCATTTATGATAAAAACTCTACAGAAAATCAGAATAGATGCTCTTTACGTCAATTTTATAAAAGGCATCTATGACAAACTAACAGCCAACACCAAACTAAAAGGACAAAAATGGAAAGCTTTCACTCTAAAATCAGGAACAAGACAAGGATGTCTACTGTCATGACTCCTATTCCATATAGTTCTAGAAACATTAGGCACACCAATTAGACAAGATAGAAATAAAAGGAATAAGGATAGGAAAGAAAGAAGTCAAATTATCATTATTTGCAGATGGCATGATACTCTACACAGAGGACCCAAAAACTCCACCAAAAGATTTCTAGATTTAACAACCAAATTTACTAGCATACCTGGATACAAAGTCAGCAGTTAAAAATCAATAGCATTCCTTTATGCAAACAACAAACTCACTGAGACAGAAATTAGGGAAACCACACCTTTCACAGTAGCATCCAAAAAAGTGAAATACACAGGAATCAATGTAACAAAGAAACTAAAAGACCTATACACTGAAAATTGCAGTACTCTGTGAAAGGAGATCAAAGAGAATACTAGAAAATGGAAAGATATATCCCTTGCTCATGGACAGGAAGAACCAACATAGTAAAAATGGCCATACTCCCAAAATTTTTCTACAGATTTCATGCAATCTCAATCAAAATACCATTAACATACCTCACAGATCTAGAGAAAATATTCCTAAAATTCATTTGTAACCAGAAGAGACCTAGTATAGCAAAAGCAATTCAGGGCAACAAAGGCAAGGTGGGAGGCATCACAATCCCTGACTTGAAATTATAATACAAAACTATTGTGATAAAATCAGCATAGTACCAGCAAGAAAACAGATCTTAGGATCACTGGAATAGAATAGAAAATGTATACAAAACTACAAATATATTCAACCACCTTATCTTTGACAAAGGAGCCAAATGTCTTCACTGAAAGAAAGATAGCCCCTGTAATTAATAGCAGCGGAAAAAGTGGCTCTCTACACACCGAAGACTAAAACTAGACCCATGTCTATCACCAGGCACCAAACTAAAGTCAAAATGGATCAAAGATCTAAATATTAAAATAGAAACACTAGATCTACTGGAAGAAAAAGTAGGGAGAAGTCTTGAAGACATAGGTGTAGGCAGAGAGTTCATGAACAAAACCCAAACTGCACAGGAAATGCTACAAAGGAACAACTGGCATCTCATCTTATTGAAAAGCTTTTGCACTTCAAAAGAAAACACCAACAGAGTTAAAAGACAACCCACAGAGTTGGAAAAGATTTTAGCTTTATACAAAGAACTTCTATCTAGAATATATAAGGGATTGAAAGAAATCAGACCCCCGAAATTCAAAAACCCACTCCAACAATGGGCATCTGAGATGAATACACACTTCTCAGATGAAGAAATACAAATGACAAATAAATATATGAAAAAATGTTTAACATCACAGGTCATTCAAAACATGAAAATTAAACCAACACTGAGATTTGATCTCACTCCAGAAAGAATGTCTATCATCAAGAAATCAAACAACAATAAATGCTGAGGGGCTGTGCAGAAAAAGGAATCCTTCTCCAGTGTTGGTGACAGTGCAGACTGGTGCAACCACTGTGGAAATCAGTGTAGACATTCCTCAAAAAGCTAGGATTAGAGGTCACATTCAACCCAGGTATTTCCCTTCTGGATATCTTTCCAGAATTAAAAACATCGTACCACAGCGATATATGTGCACCCATGTTTATAGCAGCACAGTTTGTAAGAGCTAAATCTTGGAAACAACCCAAATGCCCATCAACTGTGGAATGGAAAAAAGAATGTGGTATTTTTATACAATAGAGTACTACTCAGCTACAAAGAAAGACAAACTTGAGACTTTTATAGGTAAATGGATGCAACTTGAGACCATACTCATAAATGAAATAAATCAGACTTGCATGTGTAAACATGCTATTGTCTCCCCAGTGTAAGAACCTGAAAGAGTAAATAACATCCAAAATGTACAATAGATTCTGTGAAATGGGAAAAATGTTCAAAAGGAAAGAGAAACTGGGATGGGAAAATGGAGAAAAGAAGGAACAGAAAAGGAAAAAATACATATATAAACACACATAAGATAGTTAAGTTATACAACTAATTTCTATTAGTTTATTATATAGAAAGGTTTGTACCTATATTGTCCAATCATTTTTTTAAGCCTAAGTCTTGTCATATGAGTAACTACTGTGAAAAAAAAATACACAATATATTAACCATCAAGTACTATCCTATCTTGTTTTGAAATTTTGTGTCTCCCTTTTTAATAGATAGATAGATAGATAGATAGATAGATAGATAGATAGATAGAGCGAGCTTGAGTCTGTCGCTTCAAGGAGAACATATTCATTACTTCTCCTTCTATTAGCTGCAAAATTAAAACCCACAAGCAAAAATCAGGATTTTTGGAAAACTACTGTACATCATCAGAAGAAATCTTCCAAATACTTGAACATTTTTCATAAGATTGGGGATAAAATTATATAATGTGACTTTAAATTTTATAGGATAAAACATCAACTACATAAGTCAGTGAACCAGTATTTTCTAAAAGATCAATGCACGTTGCTACAAAATCATGTCGATAAAAGTTCCACTGAAGTATAAAATATTCAAAATCCTTTTTCCTAGCCTTTTAGAAAACATACATAAAATAGATTCATTCTCTATACTTATGTTACTAGAGATTTTTGAATGTTTTCACCATCGAGAAATAATAATGTATGAGGATATCAATATATTTACTGTGATTAGAACATTACACAATGTATACATGAGGCAAAAGATTACATGATGTCCAATAAGTATGTACAATTTATAAGTTTGTGAAAATTACAAAATAGCTGAATAAGGTACTTTTATGTTAATGGAGTATGAAAAATTTATTGATAAGGTTCCAGATTCTTAAACTGATGTTTAAGAAACTACCATCTGTTAAGTTTTACAGTAATATGAAATAAGAATACCAAGACTTAGTGGAATAGGCTGTTAAAATACCCCTCCCTTTATGCAATTACATATATGCAAGATTAAAATTTTCTTTCTCATGTATTTCAACTCAAACAGTGTATTTCAACAAACTGATGCAGAAGCAAATCTGACATATATATCTTTTATTAAGGCAGTCCTTAAAGTTGTATACAAAAAAATAAAGTAAAGCTACTCTTCTCCCCAAATTTCTTTTGTAATTTGTAAAAAATGTGTTATTTGTGTTAATAAATGATGGTTATATTACTGTTACTTAAAACTAAATATAATGATGTTTGCAGCAAATCTCATATTAGTATCTCATAATTAGTATCTAATATTAATATATGTAGTAATTTAACAAAAGCTTTTTGTAGGCTTTAATAACTTCTAGTCATGTAAAAAAGTCAAAAAATCAACAAGTCTCAGAACAGCAGTGTTAGCTTATTCCTGAAATAAAAAATTGGCAATTAATGATTTAACAGGACCCAACGGATTCAGTGTCAAATTCTACAAAAAATTCAGTGAAGATCTACCACCAATATTGCTCAAGCTCTTTAATAAAAT
>RJWT010023441.1:0-16816 GCA_004365215.1 Cuniculus paca | reverse complement strand
TGATAAAATATCTCTTCCTAAGAGGGGAACTGGACTTTCAGGCATTATCAAACATGAATGTGTAAAAAGAAACCATCCCAGTTAAACCTCAAGGGTTGTGATAGTGAATTACCTCCTCTCCAGTGACTCTCCCTGAGGTGTGGTGACTAGAAGGAAGGCCAGGATTGCAAAGAAAGACCAAGAGACTTGTGCCAGTGTCCAGCAATAGGCTGATTTCCTTTCCCTCTATAGTCATGATTACTTGGGGCTTCTCCATGGAGATGACAGTCTGGTCAACAGAGAGTGCCCCAGGACCCATCAGTCCTGCTGGACCAACTGATAGGATGGGTCCAAACTCTGGGGCCTTGGCCTCAGAGGGCAGTCTGACCTCCAGTGGTCACCTTTGCAATCAGGGCATGGCCTAGGGGGCTCCCCATGGCAGTCTTTCTTAAGATGGCCTGGCCTGTGGCAGTGATAGCATGTAGGTGTCATCGAACTCTTCTTGGAGCCCCAGGAGTCAGACTTAGGGTCTATTCCTCTTAATGCTGCAACAAAGGCAACCGCTTTCTCTCTCACTTCCTCCTCATCATGGTTATAAAATAAAGTCATTATTAGTACATTAAAAAAGCAAACCAAGGATTTGGAGAAAATATTTCCAATCATGTATCTCAGGGAGTAATATTTGAACTATGTTAGGGAATATAGAGAACCAATAAATTCAATGTGGAATATATTAGAAAATATAGAGAACCAATAAAATTCAATGAAGGCAACAAAAAACACTGTGACTAAAATAAAATATATCAAGTCGTTAATGGCCACATGAAAAATTTTAAAATAAGTAGTCATGAATCAAATACATATCAAAATTGCAATGAGATACACTTCCAATCCTTTCAAATGACTGATATCACAAAGCAGAAAAATAGCAAGTGTTGAATATTTGTACCCTGTGGGAATACTGTGTAAAATGGCAGAGCCACGCTAGAAACACCTTACAATAGTTTCTTAAAGAATTAAAAGTAGAACTATCCCATGATTCAGCAATGTTGTTCTGAATATATACCCAAAAAACTGAGGATAAAAATCTTAAAATGATATATGTATACTTGTGCTTATAGCAGCATGATTCACAATCACCCATAGTTATAAGCAACTTAAGTGTCCACCAATTAGTGAATGGATAAGAAAAATGTATTATGTACATGCAGTGGAATATTACTCACCTTTCAAAAGAAATGAAATTCTGACAAATATTCTAAATTGTTGAATTTTGAGAACATATGCTAAATTAAATAGACCAGTCATTAAAAAAAAACTGTAGGGTTCACACCCTATCTATTAATTTATTTTTAAATTTTATTTTAAAGAAAATAAAACTAAGCAAAATAAAACAGAATAAAGCCAATAAAAACAAGACAGTGTAAGTGACCTAGGATTTCAAAACAAGATAATAGGAAATCAACAATGGTTGCCATAATGCCTTTTGTTGTCCTCAAACTAGCTGCCCATCCCTTCAGACATAGTAAAATCAAACAAAACAGAACAGAATAGAACGAATAAAAACAAAACAATGCATGCAATACAGGACTTCAAAACAAGATAATAGTAAATCTAAAATGACTACCATAATATATCTTGTTATCCTTGAAATAGCTGCTCAGGCCATCATAGAATAAAATCAAACAAGATAAAACAGAACAAAACCCAACCAAACAAAACAATGAGAATGATACAGAATTTCAAAACAAGATTACAGGTAATTAACAATGACTACCACCTTCAGAAGGAGATCCCCCATATATGCTACACTGCATATTGCTATCCTCTTAATAGATGATTAGACTACTGGCCTTAGGCCTGCATTCAGTGAAACACTAAACACTAAAAGAATTAAGTTGTGTTTCACCTCATTAGCTATCATCACAGACTATTTCTCTGGATCAGCTGGTCACTTATGGGGGTGGGGAGGAAGGACACTGGCTCTTCTTGTTTCCCTCCCCGCATGTGGGAAGGGACTGGTATCTGGCTCTAACCCAGTCAGCCTGCACATGACTCTGACTCACAGTGGGTCTTAGCTTATTCTTGACTTCTTGTTCTCCTCTCCTGCAGTCAGCCACACCCTATTTATAGTAGTCACATCCATAGAGACACATGGTACTCTAACTGTTGCCTAGATGGAAAGGGTTTAAAATGAGAAGCTATGTTTTGTATTAATATTTATTTTTATTAGTATGTGTTTGTAGTACATAACATTTACATTCCTTGTGGAGAATTGGTAAATGTATACAATACATCTTAATTGCATTTTGACTTTCCTTCCTGCCTCCTACGTCCATCTCTTTATCCTCTTTTTTAATTTTTCTGTACATATTTGCAATACACAATGTTTACATTTCTTGTGTGGAGTTGGTACATGCTCACAAAACATTTTAATTTTTTTTCTTAAATCTCCTTTTCCTCTGTTCCTTCTGCTCTTATTCTGTCTCTTCTTTCTATATTTTCAAATGAAAATATAATAAAAACAATGATACAGAATTTCCAAACAAAATAATAGGAGATTAACAATGGTTAATATATTGCATACAGTTATCTTCAAAGTAGGTGCTCAAATTGCAAAATATAGGCATGAAAAAATGATCAAACAAATCATAATCCTCCTCTATCTCTTGATTCCCTTCCTCCTTGAGAAAGATCTATCTCCATACTTCTTTCATCTATCTTTTATTTTGCACTTTATTTATACTTTGGGTTTTTTGTGTAAGAGAAACCATGCAATTTTAAGTTTGTGTGTCTTATTTATTTCACCTACCATTATGGTCTCAAGGTGCATCCATTTTCCTTCAGATGACTCCACTTTACCTTTCTGTGTGGTAAAGTACTACTCCATTGTGTACAAATGCAACATTTTATTTATCAATTCATCTGTTTATGAACATATAGACTGCTTCCAAGGTTTAGCTATTATGAATTATGCTGCTATAAACATGGCTATGCATGTATAACTATAGTATGATGTCTTTATCTCTTTTGGGAAGATATTTAGAAACAGAATACCTGGGTCAAATGGAATTTCTAATTTTAGTTTGAAGTTATATTACAAAGCTCCTGTGATTAAAAAAAACAACATGGTACTGTCAGAAAAACAGACATGAGGATCAATGGAACAGAATAGAAGATGCACGACCTTCCAAAGCACATTCAACTACCGTATTTGATCTTTGACAAAGAAGCCAAAACCATACACTCGAGGAAAGATAGCCTGTTTAATAAGTGAGAAAGAGAATAAAAGATTGGAGAAGGTGAAGGAAGGGAAAAGGGATTTAAAGGAAAAAAAGAATTGAAGGAAAAAATAAAAATACAGCTTTTGTAAATGGGAAAGGGGAGAAGGATTGGAGGGAAGGGAGGGGGAAAGGGAATGGAGATGTGTTATATACACGTACAAATCCCTCATGATGAATGTGCTATTATGTGCTGAAAATAGTGTCAGAAAAAAATAAAAACGAACAAATAGTATTGTGAAAACTGATTATCCATTTGCAAAACAGTGAATCTAGAACTGTATCTTTCACTATTTACTAAACTTAAAATTAAAATTAATCAAAGAACTAAATGTTAAAACAGAACACTTAACTTACTGCAAGACAAAATAGGTAAAACTCTTGAAATCATAGACAAGGGCAAGAACTTTCTGAACATAACCCCAGTTGCACAGAAAATAGTACGAAGAATCAACAAATGGAATCATACTGAATTAAAATGCTTCTGCACAGCAAAACAAAACCAACAGAGGGAAAAGATGACCTACGGAAGGGTAAAAATTTTTGCTAGCTATAACTTAAACAGAGGATTAATATCTTAATATACAATGAACTAAAAAAAATTAGATTCCCTAAACTAAGAGTTATTATTTAATGGATACAGATATTCAGTTTTACAGGATAAAAAGTATTATGGAAATGACTAGTTCCAAGCATTTTTTTTTGTATTTGATACCTCTGAACTGTAGAGTTAAAATTACCTAAAAGGCAAATTTCATATGGGTATTTTTAAATTAAAAAAAATGGAAAAGAACAAATAAATAAAATTACTGTTATACATTTTCTTCTAGCCTGTTTGTTTTATTTAACAGTTCTTATATGTTAAAAAATTCTTTAAAAAGTATTTTGCTAATGCTATTTTAATAAGTTTGTGGAGTTGTTAAAGTAAAATAAAACTCCAAATATATATATATATTTGCATATATTGTATTTAAACACAAACACACATATATACACATGGAATTTTACTCCTATTAAGACTGATTATCCTAATGTTTTTGAAGTTAGGAAGTGCAAACAATGTCAGAGTGGTATATTTTGGAATGGCAAGTTTGACATCAGCAGACACATGGTTTGGAAGCCCTTAATTAAGTCATTTATATTCTTCAAATTGAAGTTATTAAAATATTTAATATTCAGATAATTAAATCTATTGTGTGCAAAGGAGTCAAGTGAAATAAATATATAAAGCTGACACACTGAAATAAATACATAAAGCAGTCTACAGATACACATGATATAAACTCCAGAAACGTGTTCTTAAAATTATTCTAGATTCATTACAAATAGTCTCAGCTAATGAAAGTCCCAAAGTAGTGCATTTTTCCCATACTCACTCTGCATTCCTTCCTTCACTACTGTGTGGAAAAGTTATATGAACACATTCAAGCCTGTTCTAGTTTGGCAAATCACACTAATTTTGACAAGGATACGAAGAAGACCTTTCATATTCACCTTGATTTCTGTTTTAAAATACAGCTGTCAGTGTCTGTTGTAAAAAATGTGTACAAAATGTCTACAGAAGATTATTAAAACCTGTTTGATAGCATGACCTTCAGAAGTGGTAAGCTTTTAAAATGGTCCCTTCTTTGCCCTAAAGGAGCTCCAGGAGTTAACCACTCTACACTGGCACCCACACGGTGGGATCCTCTAAGTTAACTGTACAGTGCTGTGGCGATCAGGGCATTCTAGGTTTTATTTTTCTTGTAGAATAAAGGGTTGAATGAAGGGCCTTTGAATTGAGCTATGTCCCCATCCTTTGTCAGTTTTTTTTTCTTTCTAGTTTGAGACTGGTTTTCTTGAAGTCAATAAATTGCCCAGGTTGGGCTTGTACTTAAAGTCCTCCTACCTCAGCCTCCCAGAGGGCTGGGATCACAAGCCTGTACCACCGCACTGAGGTACAGGCTCCTTCCGAATTCATATGCTGAGTGACCGCAGTAAAGGGACTAGAAGGAGAAAAGTAGTCACATCTAATAATGCATATTCTAAAGGTTAAATATGTCGAAAGTATGCCACCCTATCTGATGTATTACTGGAACATTTAGAAATAAGGAGATGGGTGTGATAGTGAAATTCCTATGGGGAAAGAATAACTGAGCCACATTACTGATACATCTAATCATTTATTAATTCAATCACGCATGTACTCATTACTTCAAACTCTTATGGAGTATAAGAAGATATATTATGAAAACTATGTGCAGATATTGAATTCCATGCTGATGAGATTCAAATGTAAAACATTAATTTAGGAAATCATTTAGTTAAGAAGATACATGTGAGGGAAAAAGTCTGATTCATTCCCAGTGTGTTAAATATAGTGATAAAAATATTTCTTCTTACAAAGCTAAGGAAAGTTTTTCACTAACATCTTTGCACTATGCTTATATTATCTTCCTGACTCCTGCTAGCTGATAGCTTTTTTTTTTTTTTTGTGGCACCAGCGATTGAACTCACGACCTTGCGCTTGCCAGGCAGGCGCTTAGGCCACTGAGCTAAATCCCCGGCCCTTTCCTAATGGCTTTTTAATTTTAGGATTTTGACTATTTCCACATAGAGAATGAATGAATGATTCTTCCCAGGCCATTCTCTGCATTAAGGCACATCACTGGATTGCAAATAAACATTTGAATTATAATATCATCTCTACCACTGAATCACTTTGAGATGAAAGGTAACTTGCTTATTTTTTCTGAGTTTAAATTTTTTTACTAATTAAATAAGCAAGTTAAATATTATACTTCTCATTATAAAAATAAATGTACCTAGTAATTTGTAATGTCACCTGAACATTTGATACTCTACCCTTTGTCCTTGAGAATATCATCACCTGATATTCTTCAAAACATCTCTGCAAGAAGGGACAGAATGTCTAGTAAAGAGTTCAACATCAAATTTACTTAGTGATGGTTGTCTCTAAGCAAAGACAAACAATACTCATGAAATATATGTGCTCCTCTATGCTTTCATGCCTCTATTGCAATCAGATTAGGACAACATGGCTGGTTTTGACAAACATAAATATAATACAAGTGATGAATCACTTTGGTTCTGTATCTCTTTAAGTGTTTGTTATTCCTTGGTATCTTTCTATTTTTGCACAGGAGACATAGCAAACCATACGGTGGAAAGGCAAACTTCAGATTACTGTAGGAATTGCTTGGATCTCTATGTCTCTATGTCCTCAGATGTACAATAATTCCCATACACTGTCATGAGACTTTGAGTGAGAAATTAACTTTTGCTGTATTTAAGCAACTAAAATGAATAAACAGTATCTATCTACCTATCATTTATCATCTGTCTCAGTTCATCTTGATTAGTACAACTTCTATAGTATGCTTTTCCTATCATAGCTCTTGTTTTAAAATTCACATAAAGTTAGCACAGGCATAGTATGCAGATAGCTATAACAGTATTAAAATATTAATGATTTTATAATTACTTTTATATTTTGATCTTGTATTGATTCACAATTGCTAGCTAATAAGTTGCTTAGAGTTACTATACTTACATTTAGGGTATCCTATTTGCCTTATTTTTAGTCCCTATGAAATTTTCTGAGACAGTTCTTGTGTTAATTTCTCATAGATACTTCTCATAGTTGTTTACAGTAAATAATTACCTGCTTCCTTACTGATGGTCTTGAACACTCATAAAGTTACCATTGATCTGAAGGATTTTACAAAATAGAATGCCAGTTTGAGGAAAGAACTATTCCAATTAATTGTAAAGTTTTCTGATGATCTGTGGAAATTTTATAGCTACACTTTTTCGTGAACTATATATAGTCCTCTATAGAGGATATTTTGTATGGAAAACACTTAAAAGTATTTAAATTTCAACTCCTAAAGTTGACATTTTTAAAAATCCAACCCTTCATCTTACTTCTTTAATTTTTTTACTTTTTTCTCTTCCAAATTTGTTTTCTTCCTTTTTCAGACAGTGAAAGTGTGGCTTGCATCTACCATGCTGGAAACCTTTGAAATATTGTAAGTTCCTTTCTTTTCTTCATTCCTATGTAAAACTAGTCCCCAGATTCTCTCAATTATACTCCATAATATCTCTGCTAACTGCTTATAATTCAGAATTAAAAGGCAACTAATAATCTGCTTTTTAAAATAGGCAAAAAGTTTGAAAAGGTATTTCTACAAAATAGACATATACTTGGCTAATAGACACATTAAAATGAATTGAAAGTTACTAATAATTAGGAAAATGCATATCAAAGTAAAATGACTTACACATTTCAGGATGACTGTTATTAAAAACCAACAGATAATATGTGTTGGCAATTGCAAAAAAATTAAAACTCTTCTATACCGATCAAGAGAATAAAAAGCAGTGCAGAAGCCATGGAATACAGACTGGCTATTCATCAAAGAATTAAAAATAGAGCTACCATATGTTCCGGCATCCTGCTTCTTATATTATCCAAAAGAGTTTAAATAAGAACACCCAAGTGAATAATAACATTTCCATTTTTATTGCAACACTACTTGTAATTGCCAAGTTGTGGAAACAAATGTTCATCAACAAATTAATGAATTGAAAAATAGTGTACACATATAATGGAATATTTTCATTCTAAAAAAGAAGGCAATCCACCTTGCAATATTTGACAACATGGATGAACCTGGAAAACTTTATCCTAAGAAGAATAAGGGAAGTTACAGAGGACAAACATTGCATGATTATACAGGATGAGGCACCTAAAATTTTTAGACTCACAGAAACAAATGATAGAATGATGGTTGCCAGGGGTGAAGAGGAAAAGGAGATTGGTTATCAGCAAATACAAAATTTCAGTTATGCAAGATAAATTTGAGAGGTCTGAAGAAAATCGTGTGTATGGATAACTGCATAGTATTACACAGTTTAAAATATTTTAAGAGATTATATCTAATTTTAAGTGTACATATCACAAAAAGGTTTTTTTTTTAAAGTTCTATCTCTTATTTGGATTGTAGAATAGGCCATTTTTCTTCTCAATTTATCCTTTATATTTATGTTGGGATACTCATATGATTACATCTTTCCTTTGCTTAAAGTTATTTTAGATATCTTTGCCCTTCAGATAAAGAGTATTCTCTTATAATCATGCAACAGAACTTTTATGGTTTCCCTAGTTAGGATTTTCTCCTCTCATACCAACATTTCAGTATCAGCCATGTGCCAATCTTCTTGTTCACACATCTGTACTTTTGCCTATATTATCTATATATATGCTATTTATTCCAGGTTTAGCAAAAATCTTCTTCTGCCTTCAGAATTCATTTCACAGTCACTATCTGTATTGGTCAGGGTTTTACCAGAGAAAACAGATATAACATGAGACACATGAATGTATAAGAAATTACAAGACTGGCTTACAATGGTCAGCCACAGAGTCGAATGAGGAAGTGTGCAGAGGGTGTCTGCATGCCAGAGGCCGAAGGATTCAATCCAAGGTTTGGAGTTTACCCCAGTGTCCCTTCCAAGTCCGCACCAGCAGGCCGATGGGTCTGCAACGAAAAGCCGAAAGGTCTGCCCTGAAAGGTCTACGCCAGAAAGCTGAGGAGTCTACCCTGGAAACCAGGAGATGACGTCCAAGCCAAAGGTGAAGACTGGAACTCTTCCAAAGAACGGAATTCATTCATCCTTTCTCCTTCCCTTTTATACCTTCCAGGTGATGAGCCACCCTAGGGTGTAGAATTACTAAACCAATTTAGTTAATCTTCTAAATGTCTCAAATTGACCCAATCAATCAACCACTACACTATCTCTGCTGAGCTACTAATGTTTCCCTCAGACAGTATAAATTATTTTTCATCTTTATTTCTGAGGTGTGTTTCTCACACCTCTATTACCTAATGTATTTCTAATTTTTCATAACTACCTTTTCTATTATGACTTTTGGAGAACAGAGCTTCACATCTTTCGTTTTGGCATTCTGAGTACCAATTTTACAAAGCATTGAAAAAGTGAGTAAAATGGATCAGTTTACATATGTTTTTAATGGATTATTGTTGGTTACTATGAAAGAGGACTGAGTACAGGAAATTTCACTTGGAGGATCAAAGATTTATTTTGGTGATAGTACTTTCATGTAATTTGGACTGGCAGAAAATATTTTAAAATATGTGCTGAAATAACAACTTAGTACTTGCTGCTATGATATAGCTCATATAACTTCTAATGGTAGAGATGTTATGAAGATTCTGGGGCTCAGCCAAGGTGTTTTATATAAGAATACCTTGTTGACCAGAAAAAAAGTATTCTATATTAGCTTCTTAGGTAATTTTATGACCTGAAGTCATAACATTTTTGACAACAATATAAATGGTCCAGATTGAATGTAGTGATTTTAACTGAGAAGATAATAGAAGCATAAAGCAGGTATGATTTCTTATATAAGTTAATCTAAAAGGGGCATCCAATATTGAACATTCACTGAATAAATGGCAGTACTAAAGTTTCTATATGGTGGGACCGACATGGTACGAAAAATGAAACTCATATTTACACAGTATCAACTATAGTGATAGCACATCTCTGGAGTGTTGAGATATTTGGTAGATATTTGTGAATCACAAAAATTAAAACCACCCTTTAAAATCCATTTATAAAGGCTTCAGTTTAGAGCTCAACAATCTATGTTTCCATTCTGTCTGGTATTCATACCTTGAATATGCTGTTTCTTTCCTTGAAAGAGAGATGAATAATTTGGTCAGCAGCTATGAGTCATTTTGTAGGAAAAAAATGTACACTAATACTATTTGAACAATATTACAATCAATTTGAAACAAAGGAAGAACCATTTCATGTCTTCCATTTTACAATCACAAAGGACATATCATCATCAGGTAGAATAGTAGGTTCAATTTCATTTACAATTTAAATTACTTTTTCTCTTAAGTAAAATATGCAATTTTATATCACTCATTACATATAACCTTTAGTGAGTTTGTAAGTTTTTTTGTGTTTGTTTGTTTTTGGTACTGGGGATCGAACTCGGGATCTTGCGCTTGCCAGGCAGGCGCTTATGCTGCTGAGCTAAATCCCCAGCCCATGAGTTTGTATTTATACAAGAATATGCTGATAAGGTGAAGGCTACGATTTCTAACCCTTGTGTGCTGCATTCTGCCCTAATAAAAGCTCATTGTTTAAAAAAATTTTTGATTGTGAGGGAACAAAGCAGGAAGTACTTGTCATCTAATTTAAGCCAAGAGTCAATTTAACAGCAATTTGATAATATCATTTTGGGTTTTTTGAAAAGGATAGTTTAATTATTTAAATGTTTTTAGCAAGTACTGTTCTGAGATCTGGAAACTAGTTTTTAATTACAAGGTAAATAATGGCATACAGTTTTTAAAAAGAGTTAAACCTGCTACTTCAAAGAAAAGCATGGTTGACAATAATAATTTTGAATATAAAATGATCTATATTGAAGACCAATGTATTACCCACTTTTTCTTTAATTTTTCTTACCCACTCTTCTTATTTCATATTCAGGAAACTTTTTTCTTTTTACCTCATACCATGTAGAGGTCCTTAGGGCAACCAAGGGGATAACATCTGCTGGAGTTGACTGAGCACACAGAAAACGGCTGACCATGAGGAGTCGGAGCATCCTGAAGAGGAGGTGTTCTCCCTGCTCGGGCAGAGGTGAGTGTCGTTGGTGCAATAAGGAGGAACATCCTTTGAACAATCTGATAAGGTTTTTTAACGATCCAGTGTAATTGTCATCATGCAGTTCTAATCTAAAGCATGCACTCATGTTCAACAGAGCACAATGCCTTTGTTTCTCGATGCTGGGAGTTTAAGTCAGTTCGGGACTCTGTTCCAGTGGAAGTTCCGACACCCCTAAAAAGATAAACTCTGTCTCTTGTGTCTTCATTTGTCTTTCTAATCAGAGATTGCTGGCCCAAACCCAGTAATATCACTTGCACTAAATTTCTTAAAAGTCTTTTTAGTTGTACTATGCATTACTGCTCTTTTAATGAGAAGCTCACCAGAAGTAGAAGAAAGAAAATGATAAGTATTTATTATTACTTTATCATTTTAAAACACGGGTATAGTCCCAATTTGCAAAACTAAAGTAGGATCCATCTATGGGATATAGGTAATATCTTAAGAAGATGTAATATTTTCACTGTGACTTTTTCTTTTAAATATTAAAACTTTTTAAAATATTAGTTGTATGAACTCATTGTGTTCTTTGTTGTCAATATGCAGTTAAAATGACCCATATATTTTTAAGGATTTCATATAAATGTGAAATAATCCTTGAGAGTTTATGGCAAAGTAAAATTATCAGAGGTAACCATCGTAAGTTATTTAAAAGAGGTAAAATCTAAGTTTATTTCTATTTCAGAGATAGTGTTAATCAGAGTGAGACAAGAGGAAATGAGTACAATTAACTTGAACAGTTGTCAGGTCCTTTCAGAAGCAACAATATATTCCAAAACACTAAGAAAGTGATAGTGTTATGATTACTAAAAACTCCAAAGTATTTTGAAGAGGCTTGGGGTAGAAATGGAGGTTGTTTGTATTTTAGATGCTTTATCTAATGCAGATGTAGTATAGTGAAGATATGTAGTAGATATATGAATTTGTTAGTTATGTATTTTTGCTGTGTTGTCATATATTATAGGGAGATTTTAGAGATTTTGTTGTGTACTTTTCTGAAATGCTCATTAGATATCACTCCGTGAGGTAAAGAAGTGGGCAAGAGGATGGATAAGGAAGGTATGTGTGAAGAAGTAGATGGGAAGATCCATCATGCCTTTGTTTGCCTACATATGATTTCAATGTAATGTCTTGTGTGTATGAAATCAGATGGGACTTTATTGATCATTTTATTTAATTGGAACAAATAACTTCCTCAGAATTATTAACTTGATTAATTTACTAGGATAATATGAATAAAACATAAAGCTGTCTAAAATGGCAGTGTTACAGTGCTTTCACCTTCTGTAAAGTTTATTTCAGTCCAAATATGTGTGGAACGTGACTCCAGCACAAGAAACAGGCAAAATGTATTGAAATTATTGAGACCCTTTATATGTATCTAGTAGAGTTACTTTCTCTATCATAAGCTCTGCACCCTGCATAATATAAATACTTTATGGTATATCTATTGTATAGTGACATACATCATGTCTTGGTCACTTTTCTCTTGTTGCCTGGATGAAACACTCACCACCCAAAATGAAGGAAGGAAAGGTTTATTTAGCTCACTGTTTGTGGGGATTTCAGTCCATAATCAGCTGGCTCCAAGGCAGGGTGGCATGGCACCTGGGCAACATTTCAAGCAGCAGCAAGAGCATAAGGGCAAGAGCAAGTCTTTTTCCTCCTTTATATTGTGCACAGGCCACCTCCTCTTTAGGGTGGGTGTAGCACTCACAAAATGTCCTTTCCCTCCTTTTTACAGGATGAGGATATTTGCAAAGTAAGAACCTTGGCTTTCTGTTGAGTCTCTCAGTTAAACTTCTACACTGTTCAAGTTGACATAATGTATCAATCATAACACATCATCACTGACATCAATTGCTGTCTAAATATCAAATACAAAGATAAACTAAGATTACAACCTGAAATGAAAATTCATTTAAGCAAAAATACTAAACAATATGTTTATTGAAATCATGAAATATGTCTTTTAAAACTGCTCACAACTAAGTATATAATTAAGGTTAATATATTATTGTTGTTTTTTACTTTGTTGTTCATCAGTAAGTAAAAATAAAATAATATTTTATTTCATTTCTTACCCTAAAAGTTTTGTATATTTTGTGATATGCATAAACAATGTATTATATAATTCCTAGGTAAAATATAATATGTGTATTAGTGTAGCCTCTCAAAGTCTTATCACAAAAGACTCAAATAAGTTTGAATCTACTGATTTCAGAGAAGTATATCTTAACTTTTGAGTCCATTGGTAGATGAATCAATAATGCCAGAGAAAATACATTACAATGCTAAGGTAAATGGTGAAGTCAGAGTTCAAATTCAGGTCTCTGATTTCTGAGGCTAGAATATTAGTGTAATGTACACGGTCATCCAAAGTCTAAATCTTTCTGTTTCCTTTCAAGACTGTACATATGTCTCTGTAGACTTCTTTGACTTTTAAATTACTGTCATAGAGTTGATAGTACTCTTTCTGGGAAAAGCATTATGACTATAAACAATAGTTCATTTAATGTTTTGGTGCTGGAAATCATGCTTTTCTATATATCATTATACTCATAACAAAAAAAATTCAAGACAGAAAAACTTGAGGTAGAAACTGAGATTCAGTGCCTAGTTTACCTCCAGGTTAAAATTTTATAAAAACTAAAATAGCTTATTCTATTCCCCATCTTCAATCCACCATTTCTGTTGAAGGAACATGGAACTTGACATAACAAATCACCCACTAGAAGTATGCAATGAGCTCCTTAAAGGTTTTATTTCATTTTATTTTCAAACTTGGACACAAAATATTGATCTCTTTGAAGCCTGTAAGCAAAGATTAAAACATTCTAACATGCTATCTACAGGTGTGCCATGATGAATTATGATCTTCACCTAATCCATGGAATGAGAAGGCTGCAGTACATAACAGGTTGGTAATCAGTGAGGTGGCACAAAAGATCAATCTTTGATTTCTATGTTCACAAACTCTGTTTATTTGGTCACATTAGAGAACAGACTGTGGTGTTGGAATGGATTCCCAGAAGTGATGAATGTAATTGTCAAAACTGCCAAGGTCAATGTATAATGTTCATAAAAGGACTAACCCAATTCAAGCACTTTCCATTTGTCATTCATGGAATTTGATCCCCAGTTCTCTTTACAATAACACATGAAAAAGGAAGACTGCTGTGTTCATTGCAGTGGAATCTTTGGCAATTTCCACTATTACTCAGGTGAAAGACTTTCTCAGATGGGGATCATTTGAACACAACTTTTGTTTTCTGGGGGCGTTGGATCAATTATTTGAAATATGAATTTAAAAAAGAAAAAACTGGTTAAAGAATCTGTATGCATTTTCTATGTTATCATGTAGAAGATTTTAAAATTATAAATCAGAGTCTTTCTCATCATCATCTACTTGCTTTTAGAATACTCTTGGTTTTGACAATTGACCATATTTTGTTGAAATTTATTCCAATACCAACACTTTAAATATGGATTTTTCTTGAGAAACTTGTAAGTGCTAAAGACTTCAAAATATTTAAATTTTAAAAGTCAAATAAGTGTCCATTATAAATTATATATTCAATTTTTAAAATACCACAAACCTGTATTTTTTTATTTTGTTTGAACAACTCTTTGCTATTGTAATTGGTGAATTCATGATCTATCATGAATGCAGTCAGCTAAAATTATACACATTATTTGTTCTATAATTTTATCAAATAAATAACTGCTGAAAATTTCTGATTCATTCTTGGTGTTTAGCTTTGTGTATCTATGATACAATTTAAAAGCAGAGCCCTACTTTTTTTCAGTAGTAGAATGAAAGCTCCGTGTATACAAGTCTTGTTATCCACTGTATCTCAGATTCTTATATGAATCTATTATAAAGGCTTAGGAAGTATTTTCTGGAAGAAGAAAAATGAAAGAAACTAAAAGACAAATAAGAAGGCATTATTCAAAATTGAAATATACACTTTTATTAAACTGTATATATATATATATGGAAGTGATTGGGCAACATCCAAAATTACAGACAATTTAATCTGAGATTATCAATAAGGTAACGTAACATTTCCAAAACTAAAATAGTGTATTTCTCATGTTAGAACAAATATGTGCCCTTTAAAAATAACTCATGGTGAAATGCAAGTATTTTTTTAAAATGCAGCAATCAAAGCTGCAGTAAAACTGAGAAAGTTCTTAATGGTTCTCTTCTTCACTTTAGAGTAAATATATACTCTTTATTCTTTTTTTATTTGAAGATAAAAGAAATCACCAAACCTAAAAACTAAACAGAATCAAGTGATCTGTGTTATATACTTACATGAAAAACTTACAAATATTTCCCAGACTGTTTCTAAAGGTCAAGATGAGATGTTAGGTGTTCCTAAAAGAATGGCTTTTCTCTTACTCAATGTGCAGCTCTGGCAGACAGAGAGATGAATGAGAAATAATAAAGTGTGTGAACTATTGTAGATGGTAAAAAGTAAGCATAATGGGAACTGAGGACAACAATTTTGATAAATTTAAAACTAAAATTAATAAGCAATTGGAACTGGAGGATATATGGATACATAATTTTAATGAATTTTGTCTTTTCCTCCAGAAGAAGTGCTTCAGCTTCATTGGCTGACATGATCAGAAAGAGATATAACAACTCTGATTTGTGTTGCTGAATCTCAGTTCCTTCATTTATGAAACAAGATTTGAAAAATTCTTTTGAAGGTCAAATGAGAATTTTTGATAGCTCTGTATAAACTGTCAACTGCTACACAAATGTTAGTCATTATTCTTACAATTATCTCTTGCATGTGCATGTCATATGGTTAATATGAGATTCTTGTAGAACTCTGAAAATATCTCCACTTCTTAGTTTTTATTTTGCAACTGTTTCATCATTTTTTGCATATGACATGTTTTTGAGGGGTATTTATTTTTTAAGAAAATTAGAGAGTAAAATAGTGGATAATAGAATTATTAGACTATAATCATACTAACTTCATTAACTTTAGTTACTCATAAAACCAAATTACATTAATTCCAAAAGGTTTTCTGAGGGTTCTAAAATGTTTTATTTTCATTTGAAAAGGTTGTGCAACTATTGCTTATGATAGTTTTCACATGCAACTTGAAAATATGATTTTTCCATAGGATAAAATAGAGGAAAATAGGAGTTCAATGACACTTCTCTTTCTTACCAGAAATAATCATAAGTAAATTACTTAGTTTAATCAACCCATTTTATATGATATATTTTCATACACCTATGTTGCTTTTCTATAAAATGTTGATTTGTATTCATAGCACATTATCTTTAAGTTTTATTTTGTCCATACCTAAAGAATTAGAACTATAAAGAATACTACTTATACTTATATTTTATCAATGTTATCTAAGATAATAGCATATATATTGCTGTAGAAATCATGTATACAAATATAAATTGAAATAAATATTAGAAAGAAAGCAAGTTTCATTATATCTATTCCATGACAGTATATTAGGAACTTACCATTCACTGTGAAATCAAAGAATGATCACAATTCCATGTCAGACCTAAATTTAACTATGACTATAAGAAAGGTAAAATAGAAAAAAGATGGCAGAACAGTAAGCAGCAGAGTAAACAGTCTCTCTGAGAGAAACAGTTCAGATGCTGGAATATAATAACATCATGGAGAGGACAAGAAGGAAAGAAATGGGTCCCCCGAACCAAGGAAGAATGTAAAATGTGAATTGAAGCCCACAAAGAGAATAAAAAGAATTTAAACAAAGAAGAAGGTGGTGGCTGGCAGCGCCTCAGCCTAGAGCCGGATTCACCCTGCCAGAAGACCTGCTGAGCCTGGAGA
>RJWT010023440.1:0-16821 GCA_004365215.1 Cuniculus paca | reverse complement strand
ACTGTGACTTTCAGTTTCCCAACACATTTAATTGAGATGGCTTCCAAGCTTTAATAAAGCAAACTGTCATTTTGGAGAGTTTGCTAGTTAATCTTATGTGTCAACTTGATTAGATCATTGTCCTAATTCATTTGTGCTACTAGAACAAACTACCACAGGATGGGATAGCTTACGAGCAATAGAACCTTTATTTCTTATTGTTCTGAGAGCTAGGAAGTCCAATATCAACTTGTTGGAAGATTCATTGCCTGTGAGGGTCTATTTCCTGGTTCAGTCATGGTTATTTTTTTACTCTGACTTCACTTAGTAGAAAGAAAAGGCAGTTCTCTGGAGTCTCTTCACAACTGCATTTACTCTGTTCATGAGGACTCTGCCCTGATGATCTCCAGACCTTCTGAAGGTTTCATCTCCTAGCACATTTACCTTGCATATTAGGATTTCAACAAATAAATTTGGGGGAAAATAAACATTCAGCTTGTTATAGCCATGAAACCTAGTTTTTGGTCAAACGCCAGTTTAGATGTTGGTATGAAGGTATTGTTCAGATATGATTAAGATATGTTTCAGACATAGTTAACAACCTGAGAAAGATTAAACCCTCCCAAAATCCACTGGATGAGCATGGAAATAGAATTTTCCCAGTTGAATCAGTTGCAATGCATATATAAGAAATCAATAAGCTATGTTTTGTTTTTCGATCCCTAGGAGCTGTAAGAAGTAAAGAACTCTCTGGTAAGAAAAGTAGGGACATGGTTTGGCATGTGAATCTCTTCACATTTGGTACCCTAGTTGTCATTATATTTTTCATATTTCTTTACTATGATTCTGGAAAGCAAATATCCAAGGAAATTATTAATGTGATTTTTTTTTCTCTTTTACATTTTGAAATGTAAGAAAGAAACACAAAGAGAGACAGAAAAACTGAGTGGTAGAAAGAAATAAAACATTGGATTCCTGCATAAATGAAAAAAAGTGTTTACACTTTGTACTTAAAAACATTTTAAACTGAAAAGAGTATTTTTTGTGGATGAGTTGAGGTGTGCTTCAGTAGTCGTAGTATTTTTTTGTCTTCAAGTTCAACATTTTACTTTCACAAATTTCCTACCCTTGAAGTCACATCTTCTCCTAATATTTGAAGAACTAGTTATTCAAAATGAGGGCAAAAATGTCAAATTATGCTTTCAGTAGAGCACAGGCAGCAAAAAAAATCTAGAAATTTACTTCTGACTCCCCAAGTGACTTGCAAGACAGTGGGGGCACAGTACTGTTAAATCTCTTGGGAGATTGCCAGTCCAAAATGTGGGCAGATTCATAGAGTTTTGGAGTAGTAATTCAAGTTTGTAAATACTCCAAGACCTTAATCTAAAGACGTGGTTAAGGTGCAAAGTATTATTTTCAAGTGACTGAGTATCTTGCACCTGTGAACTCTATAGACTAAAGTGGTTTGCCTAGTTTACTTAACACTTTTAGTGTTCAGTCTTACTGACTACTAGATATGAAAGAAACAGTGAATATCATAGAAAGTTGTTTTATTCACTTGTTTTAAGAACACCACACTACATAGCAAATACCACAGTGAATTTGAGGGTATTTCTTTTTATATTTAGTGTTTCTTTACTTTCCATGAATCTAAACATTTCCATAAAACTGTCAGATTCATAAAACTAAGAAACTAGATCTAGCTAGAATTTAACTTGAAGGTTTATATCCTAAGGCAGTGATGGCAAATCTTTTAGAGACTCAGTGCCCAAACTGCAACCCAAAGCTCTCTTATTTCTTGCAAAGGGCCAACACTGCAATTAAATCTGAATACCAAGTGGCCATCCAAAATTTCAGACAACTTGTGGCTAATGAACTGGGCCTCATCACATCATCACTCCTTTCTGAGCATGTGCATGGCCCCAGTGTTTGCTGTTACCCAAATGTTCATTTCCTCCAAGGATGCTGGGGCAACTTCGCTCATGGGTACAGAGAGGGCTCTGCATGCCCATTGCGGCACACATGCCGTAGGTTTGCCACCACTGCCCTAAGGATATCCTTAGAGTGACTTACGAAATGCATAAAGCCAGCAGGAATTTCCCATTTCAATCATGCCCTTAGGGTGTCTTTCTTGTATACTTAAAACCTGCCAAAATGCAAGGCGATGCTGCCTGCCCTTTGGTGGTGCTGCACACTCCTGCCTCCCAAGCTCCCTTTCAACGTGAGTCTTTTTGATGGTGTTGTCATCCGTGCAGCTTTCTAAAGTGTGAGAACGTGTGGCTCAGGGGCTTTAGATGGCGGTACAAATGGAGGGGAAAGTGTGGGAACTGTCAGTGTTTCAAACTGGCCTTTGCGTTAGGCTGCATCACACATCGGTGGTACTGAGGAGTTTCTAGCACACATACTTCAGTGGCATTGAAATACTTGCATAATTATGTTTCTTCCATTTTTGATCGTTGTTGAAATATTACATTTTTTAAGGATATACTACAAGTGTATTTTATGATTTTTTCCCACTTCTCTCAGGGACTGTGGTTAGTTGTTTGCAGCACATTGCGTAGGCATTTGATTAGTCCACATAAATGTCAGCCTGAGTGAATTGTTTCACTTTATGGTGTATCGGGAAGTCTAACTAATGTCTCCATTACAAAGTGAGGAAAGGAAACAACACTGAGAATCACAGTCCTTCATGGAAATTGTCTTGTTCCTTCTGATTTGTGAAGCCCACCAACTGTTAAGAGTTCCTTGATTGAGCCTAACAGTTGTTGAACCAGGGGAGGAGTTGAGTTTTAGTGCAGTTGAGTCGCCAATCATGCAGTATTTTGTCATCTCGCATTGTTTGGCAGACCAACAAATGAGAATTGGCAACAAACTCGTATCCATACCTTCTTCTACCTCAAGTGTTTTTTCTGTCTGTCTTGGCGTATTTATCCCAGTTCCCTGGACTCAAGTCCTCACGTGGAATTATAACCCGGATTTCTAGTGCAATCTCTGAATCACATCAGTCACCCTTTTCTGTTATTCACGTGCAGCACAGGCGCCCGGTGGCTAATCCCCTGAGGGAGTCTATTGTCTTTGGATTCCATTTTGTCATTTATTGTCAGTTTTCTTTCTATAAATTCTCTAGTTTCTTGCATCCCCTTCCTCACTTTCTCTGCTTCCTCTCCTCTTCAGCTGTTGTTCTCAGGATTTTGCCTTCAACCCTAAGCTAAATTCTGTAGTTTAGAAGTATCACCCAACTTTTGTAATTGTCTAAATGCTAATGACTCACAAACTTATGTATTTTATCTTGACTGGCTTGCCATTTTTCAGATTTATACCGCTTGCAGTACCTATCCATTTGAATTTATAGGCACTTTAGATGAACAATATTCTAAACCGGATCCACTGTTATTAGCTCCCTTAAATCATCCTCTTGAGTAGTGAGTGGCAATTACCGACATACCACCCAGTGAACCAGCTGAAATTAGCAATCATGCAAAATATTTCCTTCTTTACTTTTCCGATCTAACAATCCTACAAACCTATCAATCTTTTTCATTTTGTCTCTCAAATATTTCCTGTTTTTCAATCACTTCCACTGCCTCACAATTCTAATACTCTTATCTTAGCAGAATTACTTAAACTGTATTCTAGCTAGGTTCCTTCTTTATGGTGTTGCCTTGTCCTAATTGTGCCTGAAGTATCCTTCAAAAGCATAAATCTCACCATGCGCTTTTATAATCAAAGTATCATTTCATCTATAAGCTCATTGTCAAGCCTCATAATATGACCAAGTATTGCCTCTATTTTTGTATTATATTGTAGCCTTACATCTTCAGACTTATACTTCCCTTCTGCCTTTCATAATGTTTATTGAATCTTCAAGAGGAAGTGCGAGCATAACTTTTTGAATGACCTTAAGCCTCCCACTTAGGTTGAACTAAGTGGCTCTTGTCTTACCTCCATAGCAACATATAACGAATGTCACATCACTCTAACTTTCAAGTTACAAGTGAAATAGGTTCAACATCTTGCCATGTCCTCAAAGGCAGCACCCTTGTCATCTGTCTATTCTCAGAGCCCAGTGTGACTGATGCCTAGACCACACTCAGCGCCCAACAGAAGTGGAACTTACCCAGAACTTCTAGGTTCTTAGGATTTCAAAGATTGTTGTAATAGCTTCCTAACTCATTTCCTGCCCCCGAAGCATTCTCCCTGAAGTCTGTCTTGCACACAGTTGTTAGAGGACTAGCAATGAAACAATGCTGTTAGGATTTTCCTTCCCAATTAAGGATCTACAAAAGCTTTCCCTGCTTTAGGAAGATTTAGGATTAAATATATGTTTTTTTCACATGTGACCAGCCCGCCACACATGTTTAAATACATGTACCGTGTTGCTCCTTGGTGTAGGGACACTTTTCAACTTTCACCACTCTCCTTTGTCATCTTTTGTAAATCCAAGTCATGTAAGCTTTCAGCATTCACAAAGGACATTCTCAAGCCATGCTCATTCCCTCATCGACTAATTTTGACACATTTTCTTGCCTATTTTGCCTTCTTTGGTGTCTTAATGGAAATTCTACTTCCTCTTAAAACCAAATCACAGTTTTTTACTTCTGTGATACCTTTTACAAAAAAACAAACATATGACAGTCTTTTCTCAATCTACATCTTTCTCATAAAGACACATGGTATAATTTTATCGTACTATTTTTACCATTGTAGATATCTATGTCTCTCCATAGGTTTCTAATTTTTAAGCTGCATTTTATTTTTCCACTTAGCTTTAGAGTTGCTCAAAGGTAGAGACTAAAATATCTTCATATTTTTATGCAATATACTCGAGACACAATAGATTCTATCTGTGGGTGGCATCTATTATGATTTTCTTTTTCTTCTCAGGAACAAATGTATTTTTTTTCCTTTTTAAATTTATTCATAGAAGATAGCTGATAGGCCCTTAAATTTCTTCTTAGCGTTTGTAATATATTTGAGGCATTCTTCAAATATTCTAAAATCATTTTTAGGACGTTGTAACATTTCTCTTGACCCAATCTGCAAAAATTTGCAATTTTGCTATAAAATGTGTGAGACTGCTATTTCATTTACAAACAATAATGTCTAACATAATACAGTATATTCCTGTAACAATAATCTTATTTAGTTACATCTGAAATAAAGGAGTCAATTGTTTTTGTCTTTTAAACTGGTTGAAACAAAATAATAAGAAAAAAGGACTTTTGTTTACAATTTATTCTTTCATTGGCGGCTTAGTATGGATTTCATTTTATTTTCATACACATCAGCATTATTATGTAGAAATAATGAGTCCCTATATCATAAAGACTAGGTCATTTCCTAAAAGAAAGTAAAGTCATTTTTATTTTTTTATTTTTATTTTTTTTGTGGCACCAGGGATTGAACTCACGACCTTGCGCTTGCTGGGCAGGCGCTTAGACCGCTGAGCTAGATCCCCAGCCCAGTAAAGACATTTTTAAATCGGATGAAGTTGGGGAAAACAATGAGAATAATATAAAGATAAAGAACCATGTTCAGCGTAATGAGATCTACTGTTTACCTAACAATCACTTTTTCACGTGTTATAATTGGGTAGGATTTATGTTTCAGGTTAAAGCTTCACAAGCAAGCCAAATTCCAGAGATTTTTTAAAATGTAAATTTAGTGATAACAATAAATCTCTCCAGGGAACCCAGCATTATTTACAAAGTCAATTGGAGTTTGATGGTGATCCTTCTTTTTATCTTTTCTATAGCTCAAAGTCCATTTTCAAGCTTTTTCTCTGAGCTCTACAACCTATAACTTAAACAGTATATATCAGACATGCGAAAGTCTGCTCTTCCCATCAGGGGACTTGTGCAATTGACTTGCTGTCCTGGTGAGAAGATGAGCAAATTGGTATGGGGCAAAAGGTCAATCTGCATTCATGGTGTGCTAATGTCTTTGTAGATGAAAAAATTATAATAACCCTCCTGGATGTACCACACTGTATGCATATCTTTTTTAGAAAAATAAATCACATGCACAAACTCTTTGAAGATATTTAAAAAGAAATCAAACTGGCAATTTTATCATCATACTACTTACTGATGGCCTTCTGTCTCTTTTGGTTGCTGTTCTAGTGACTCAGAAGGCATTTTCATGGGAAAAAATATTGACCTATAATGCTCAATTTGGACAGGATCCTTGTCAGTGAGAGCATCTAGTAACCTTCACTCCTTTCTTTTATTAACTGTGTCCAATGGGTGGTAATTTAATAAGAATTATTTACTATTATTTAATTTTTAATGAGCACAACACATCTGAGTCTTAAAGCATTAAATGCCAGTATTTATTTGAACATTCCATGGCCTGTTGTATTGAGAGATGTTCTTGGTAAAATCAATTAATTAACAGTCAATCACCAGGGTCCTGTCATTCCGAGTCTGAACCAACATGTGCCATGTGAACATGATTAATAAAACAACACCCTGGAGCAAAAGGGGTCAATGGCTGCATCATGACATTAAAAATTGGACTGTGGCATGTTAGCCACTTTAATTGAGTTAAGTGTTCCATGGAAAGAATGAAAAAAGTCAAAATGAGAAACAGGGTCCTTCATTATTTCCAAAATTGTTGATGCAGGATTTTTTTTCAAGTGGGAAATTTTGCATCTCTAAAAGAAACATCAAAGTAAGTGATCTCTCTAAAAAAGAATATTAAACACCTCCATCAGTAAAGACTAAAACTTGATGTGATATTTATAGGATCTTCAGTAGTTCTTATTCTTTTTTAATTTTAAGCAGAATAATAATAATAAATTCAACAAAAGAATTTCAGAAGATATAATTACCTATAAATTCTAAAGAGGGATTTTTGAAAAGTACAGGCTATTTGCTTTTTGCAATATGTTCCCAAACTTCTCAGACATTTTCTAGGTTTTTAGAAAAGTAACTTTTTATCACTTGGAAAAATCCATACATTTGCAAAATGAGACACTATGGTAAACATTGCTGGTTTCTTGTTGTCCAACTTGAAAGCCTGTAATGCTCTTTTGTTTTATCTGGTTTTATATTACTTTGTTGTGTTTGAGTTTATTGTCTGTAAATATATAAACAACCATTTTGAAGAAAGCAAGAGACACTAGGGTAACCATTGTTAATCTCCTGTTGTTATGTTTTGAAAACCTGTATAGCTTGCAGTGTTCTGTTTTGAATGTTTGACTCTATTCTGTTTTCTTTTGCTTTGTTTTGTTCTGTTTTGTTTTGTTCTATTCTCTTTAAAATAAAAAAAATCCATACATTTGCATACAATAAAATCCTTAGATCTTAAATATTCTAGTTTGATAGGTTTTGACTATTACATACATTTGTATAAAATAAAATATCATTATGTTTAAATATCATTATGTTAAGTGACATAAGCTTGTTGCAGAAAGACAAGTACCACAAGATCTTACTCAGAAGTGGAAAAAGTTATTCTCATAAAAGTTGAAAGTAGTGTAGTGATTCTCAGAAGCTGGGGAGACTCCTGGAGAGAAAGAAGCGGAAAGTTTATTATTAAGGGGTGCTAATTTAGAAAAAAGAAATTCCATTGTTTGTTATTCCTGGAAGGGTGACTACAGATGACTATAAGTATTTTAAAATGCTAAGACAAAGAATTTTGGATGTTTTCACTCTATGTAAGTAATAATTGTGGTAATTGTTTGTGATATGTGTACGTATCCTAATTTGAACATTATACAATGTGTACACATATCAGTGAAAAATTTTAAAAATTGAAAAAGAATACAGAAGGTATCCTCATTACGTGCTTGAGTCATGACTTAATTCCTGAATGACAAGAGTAACCTCTTTCTTAGTTCCAGTACCATACATTAACTTTACCTGATTTAGAGTTTCATCTGAATGAAATCATACAATGCATAGTTAACACAATGTCCTTGGTTTTCACCTCTAAATCTGTAGAAATATGGTTGGTATTAGTACTGTGCTTTGTTTTTAAATTGCTGATTAATATTCCAGGGTGTGGATATAACACAATTTATTTTCCTGTTGATGGACTTTTGGGTTGTTTCCAATTTTTATGTCAGATTTCAATAAACTGCACTATTAAATTTCACCTCAGAAGTGTATAACCTTTCACACTGATAATCTCCCACCTGGCCAGTCAAATTGTTTTTGGTTCTTCTGAGGAGGTTGGATGATTTTAAATGAGTGATAGAAAAAATATGTTTGACACTAATGAAGAATGTAGTGATGGCTTGCTAATGCCTTAGAAAAGCTGTACTTGTCTGAAAAAACATAATTCATTAGGATTTCTATTGGACATATATATAATTTCTTGACAAATTAAAAAAATAGTATATAAGCTGCTACAGTTTATGCAAATGATGGATATTTGTATAACACTTAAAAATATTTCATATGACAAAATGTCTGTAGCTTACTTAGAATTAAAAATTTCCTATTTATTAATGTGCTTTAATCTTTCTTTGTTCTAGAACTTTAAGTAAATCAAAGTATTCAAAGACACATATTTGTGTGCATATATTTTTGGCTATCAAGTAAATGCCTGTACTAAAATGCCATAATTATGCATAGAGCAATATGTCTGTCCAAAAGACTATAATTATTAAGAATACAGTGGGCATACTGTTAGCATAATTGACCTCATTGTTCAAAATAGCCATAGAAATGGCCCTATATCATGTGATTGACAACTGCTTTCAAAGTCTCAGGGATGGGCCCAAATATCCAATTAAAGGCATGCCTTAACATGTTTCCTGTGTGTCATTCTAGCTGCATCTAATTTTACATAATGATTCTGTTATGAAATAAAATTTTCCATAAAAGGTGATTTTTTTCTTTCCTCCTCTAAACTGTCAGCTCCTTATGAACTGCTTTTGTTTATTGATTACCTGTGTGTCTTTGAATCTTAAAGTCCAGTGCAATGCCCGGAACACAGGAGGAAATAAACATTAGTAGTATGATTGAATACCTAGGTATAACATAGCCAGACTTGATTGACGTGTGTCCCATTTTTCTCTGGATTTACCATACTAACCAAATGATGAAACAAGAAATATTGTTTGAATATTAAAAATTTAATTAAAATAATTTTCTGTATCGAAGCCTTACTACATAGACCATCACATTGTAAATGCCCACTATTTGGCTAATGTTTTTCATTTTTCTGCTGTGAAACAATTTTATGCATTTACTCCTAGGAAAAATGTTTTCTGGAGCCTAGAGCCTATGGAACAATCTGTACCAGTGACGCTGACCCTTCTCAACTTGAAGCATTATCTGTCCTTTTTGTCTCTACTTCAGTGGCTCCCAGCCATTTTCCAAGCTACTTTAAAGTGGTTTGGATTATAACAGCCCCTAAGTATTGCAAAATCCAGCAGGCACTCCTCTTTTCTCATCTTATACAAACCAGTAATGCTGACACATTGATCACTTCTTCCTACCTTCAGCATGCTCCCTTCCAGGCACTCTCCTCCTTTACCTTGCTCTTGTTCTACACTTTCTCAGTCTTGATTTTGGTCCCTCTTTCTTGATGAACTTCAAGATTTTCCTAGAGGCCACCTTCTCTACCTGCTCCTTAGATGACTGCAACATTTTTCATGGTTTTACATTTCTCAACAAGACTGATTGGTTCTCAGTTTGCATTTCCAGCCCCTGAGATTCCCCTTGAGGTCTGTACTGATTTGTGCAATTGCCTATCCAGATGTCCAACTTCTCCATATATCCCAAACCGAAAGAACCTGTTATTCTAGAATCTTCTTGATTTCTGTCTGGTTAAATAGGTGGAATCACCTCAAGACCCACATCAGTAGAATAAGAAAATTGATTTACCTGCTTCCATGTGAGCTTATGTAACATTAACTTAGCTTTATAATTGTTTTGAATATGAGTGTATATTTTCATAGCTAATCTGTTCTCATCCTTATTTCTATTAAATTGAAAAATATAATTAAGCAATATATATTTTATACTCACTCAATTATCCAGAGAGGAGAGTTACATATGGAGCAACTAAAATAAGTGAAGTAAAGATGAAAGTCTATTCTTTAAGGTTTCTCTTTCATTTTTAAATAGATTTCCTAGTTTTGGGTCTAAGTGCTTAGGAGAAGAGAACCAGTATATTAATTTATTTACTTGCAGAAGTGACTTGTAATTTGGCTCTAATTTTTTTATGATTTAAGTGAAAAAGTGAGCCAATTCCATAAAAGATCCTACCATGTATCTGTCTATTAATATAGAGTTGTTATGCTGGGCATCAAACCAAGAGACTCACACATGCTAAGTAAATGCTTTACCACTGAGTTATATCCATATCCTAGTGTGTTCCTTTTTTTTTTTTTAAATAAGTTTATTTCTGGAAGTATTAGATGTACGGAGAAAATCTGACAGATATTAAATTAACACCTTGCCAATCTTTCACAAAGTAAATATTCCCATAAAACATCATCCAGATTATTTACGTAGAATTTTGAAAGCACTGCAATCTTGTTTCCCATGTCTCTTCCCTGGAATGTTAGTCTCTCTATCCCTTAAGTAAGTACTTATCTGAATGATGATATTTTAGAAAAGTTTTCATTACTTTTGAATTTCACAAATGTAAAATTGTTCACTAAGTACTTTTTTGTGTATGGCTTCATTGCTCAACATTTTTTTAAAATGACATTAACCTAAGTTGTTGAATGTAGCAGTAGTTATTTCTTAGAAATTGATGTATATGTTGCCATTTTGTAGAGTTCTTTGGGTCTTCTATGTAGAGTATCATGTCATTTGCAAATAATGATAATTTAGTTTGTTCCTTTCCTATGCATAATCTTTTTTATTTCATTGTCTTCTTAATTGCTCTGACTAATGTTTCAAGTACTATGTTAAGTAGAAGAGGTGATAATGGACACCCTTGTCTTGTTCCTGATTTTAGGGGAAATGCTTTTAGATTCTCCCTATTTAGTTTGATGTTGACTATTGGTTTGTCATAAATAGCCTTACATTCAAGTATGGTTCTTCTATATCTGTTTTCTTCAGGATTTTTATCATGAAGGGGTGTTGGATTTTGTCAAAAGCTTTTTTGGTGTTTGTTGAGATGATTAGGTGTTTCGACGTTGCTCCTTTTTATGGGCTGTATTACATTTATTGGTTTACATATGGTGAACTATACTTGCATCTCTGGAATAAAATCTACTTGATCATGGTTGTTATGGTTGATATATTATGTCAACTTGAGAAGTTTAGAAGTTTAATGAAGGAACTCAGTAGGGAGCCAAGGTTCTTACTTTGTAAACATCCTCATCCTGTGCAAGAAAAGAGCAAAGAGATACACCTGCCCTGGAGGAGGCAGGGAGTGGCCTGTGTACAATATAAGGGAGGAAAAAGGCTTCCTCTCTACCTTTTTGCTTTTGCTGATCTTGCTGTCTTCCTTTGCCTTAAAGGGTTGCCCTGGTGCCATGTCACCCTGCTTTGGAGCCAGCTGATTATTGACTGAAACTTCCACAAACTGTGAGTTAAATAAAGCATTCCTTCTGTAATTTTAGGTGTTGGATATTTTGTTACAGCAATAAGGGAAAAGTAACCAAGACAACAGTTTATGATCTTTTCGATAATGTGCTGCATTCTACTTCTACTCTCTAGTTGAGAAGTTTTGCATTGATCATCTTTAAGGAGACTGGCTGGTGGTCCTCTTTTTTAGTTGGGTCTTTACCTGGTTTTGAAGTCAGGGTGATACTGGCTTCAGGAAATGAATTTGGAAATACTCTATCCATTTCAATTTCTGTAAAGAGTTTGAGGAGTATTAGTGGTGTAATATCCTTAAAAGTTTTGTAGAATTCAACAGTGAATCCATGAGTTCCACAGGCTTTTCTTGGTAGATTCCTTATTATCACATCAATTTCATTGCTTGTTATTGTGTTGTTGAGATATTTATGCCTTCTTGGGTTGGTTTATATGTGTTGAGGAATCTGTGCATTTCTTCACAGTTTGTTGACTTGGAGTATGATTTTTTTGAAGTAGTAACTATCTTCTGGTTTTTGATAGTGTCTATTGTGATTTCACCTTTTTCATTTCTAACTGCATTGATAAGAATCTTTCTTTCTTTGGTAAGTTTGGCAAAAGATTTGCTTATTTTATTTATTCTTTCAAAGAAGCAGCTCTTCAATTTGTTGATTTTCTTTTTGCGGGTTTTTTTTTTGTTTCAACTTCATTGATTTCTGCTATCATATTTATAATTGTCTTCCGTAATAAAACTCCTTAATCAGTTTGGAACTGGTTTGTTGTTGTTGCACAAGTATCTTAAGATTTCTCAAAAGATTATTTGGTCTTGGTCTGTTTCCTAGTGTGAGAATTGATTGTGACAAATTTTCCATTTAGAACTGCTTTCCTAGTGTCCTAGAGGTTTCACTGATTTGTACAGTCATTGTCATTAACTTCCAGAAATTTTTAACCTTCTTCGATTTCTTCTGAGACTCATTAGTTGTTTAGGAGTATGTTGTTAATTTTCCAGGAACTTTTGCCTTTTCTGTTATTTCTTCTGTGGTTTATTTCTGTTTTCATGGCACGGTGGTCTGATAGTATATATGGGGAAATTTCAATTCTTTTTTATTTACTTAAGTTTTTTTTTGTGGATTAGTATGTGATCTAGTTTGGAAAAAGTACCAAGTATTGCTGAAAAGAATGTATACTCTGTTGTAGAGGGCTGAAATACTCTGTAAATAGCAATTAAGTCCTTATGTTCAAAGGTGTGGTTCAGCTCTAATATTTCTTTATTGGCTTTTTGTATAGTTGATCTATCTCTTTGCAAAAGTAGGGTATTAAAATCTCCTACTATGATTGCATTAGTGTTGATTTGATCTTCTAATTTCAGTAGTTTATGTTTTATGAAGATAGGTATTTCAATGTTTGCTGCATATATGTTTATCCATTTTATCTCTTCTTGGTGTATTCTTCCCTTAACTAGTATGTAGTGACCTTCTTTATCACTTCTAATCAGTTTTAGCTGTAAGTTTATCATGTATCATATTAGAATTGCTTGTTTTGGAGGTCCTGGTGCATGAAATGTTGTTTCTATCTTTTAATTTTTTAACATTTTTATTAGCACATATTTGTTACATATACTGATCACATTCATCATAGAGAATTTGTACCTGTACATAATATATCTGAATTCTTTTTTCCCCTTTCTCTGCCCACTCTGCAACCCTTCCTTCTCTTCCCACTTACAAAAAGCTTTGATTCCATTTTTCCCCTTCTATTCTTTTTTCTTTCCTTTTCCTTTCCTTCCCTTCCACATCTTCTCTCCATTGTTTCCCTTTCCATTTGAACATTTTCTTCCTACTTCCAAATATCTATCATTCATTTTGGTCCTTATACATGCTTTTGATTTCCCATAGTCCCCTATTTCCCATACTGTGCTACTTAGATGCATGTGTCTGATACTTTTTACTTAAAAGTATGGTCTCAGGATGCATCCATTTACCTAAAAATGTCTCAAGTTTATCCTTTAATTTTCAGTCTATGAATAACTGATTGATTTAGATGAGTTTCTTGAATGTGACAGTTGGATTCTGTTTTTTTGATCCAGTCTGCCAATCTGGGTCTCTTAATTGGAAATTTGAGGTTGTTAACATTGAGAGATATTATTATTGAGATGTGTTGGTTATTTAATATCATTGCCTTTTTTTTTAATCTGTTGGTAAATCCTTTGTTTTTGTTTTTCTGACTTTTTTTTATTACTGTTTGCTCAGCAATTTTCTCTGTGTTTAGCTTTGTCCATTTTATAATTTCTGTTGAGACTATACTTAAGTATTTTCTCAAGAACTGGTTTACTCTTCATATATCTTTGGAACTGGGCTTTTTCATGAAAATAGCTTGTTTCTTCACCTATTTTGAAGCATAGCTTTGCTGGGTAAGCTAATCTGGGGTGGAGGTTATTTGATCTTAAGGCTTGAAATACTTCAAGCTCTTCTGGCCTTCAGGATTTGTGCTGAGAAGTCTGCTGGGATTCTGATTGGTTTACCTTTATATATGATTTTTGGTTTTCTCTGAATGCCTTTAAAACTGTTTTTAGCTGAGTATCTGGGAATTTATTGAGGATATGCCCTGGTGAACTTCTTTCATCATAATTGTTTGGTAATCTATAAGAGTCACTTACTTGGATTTTAAACTCTTTTCTTATATTTGGGAAACTTTCTTCCATGATTTCTGAAAGCATGTTAGTGAATCAATCTGTTCTATCTTTTAGCTTTTCTCTAGCTCTGATTATTCTTAGATTGATCTTGTTCTCATCTAGTAGCTTCTGGACTGTCTAATTTTGTTCTCTTAATTTTTTTTTTAGCTTCTTGAGCATTTCATCATAATTCACTATTTTTTCCTCAATATCAAGCACTTTGTCTTCACATTGGTCATTTCAGTGAATGAATTTTATACAGTTTTTTTTTTAAAATCAGGTATTTCTGTCATGACATCTTTGTTAAATCTGTCATTCAAATTTTGAATTGTTTTGGTTAGCTCATCCAGTTTTATACCTATCTCCCCCAAATTCACTATGGGGATATTGAATGAAATCGCTGTGTACTTTTGGTTCATTTCCTCTTTGAACTCATCTATTTTATTCATGCTGTCTATGAACTTTTCATAGAGTTCTGCTATCTGATGTTTGTTTTCTTCTCCATTTGTAACATTTGCTTTGCCTTGTGAGAGATGGATGAACTTGGGGATTTTCTGTTGCCTTGCTTCCCCAAGCACATATATCTATATATCTATAGTGTATCTATATATCTATAGTGTATCTATATCCCACTCTTTACTCCCTTCTTTTTTCTAGTCCTAGGTTGAGGAATAGAAAAGTGGGGAGGATTTTGGTGTATATGGAGATTTTTAGTAGGATATTGCCTCTCCATGCATAATTTTTGGCTTTGTATGTCCAGTGCAAGTATCTACTCCTTTTGTTATTTACTTTAAGTAATTTGTACTCTGTTCTTATGTTTTGCTGGAAGAGTTACTTTTGGTTATAACAGCAGAAACAGATTCAGTTATATAATACTGCTACATGATAGTCCTTGCAGTTCCACTCCCCTGTTTGTCTATCCACTATGTACACTGTGATCGTTTATTATCTGTGATTGTTCTGCAATGAGATAGGTCAAATGGAGGGAAGAGAATGGAAGCTTATAGAACCCCATATTACTAAATAAATCAAGAGAGAAACAAAAACTTAAACCTATGAGATATCCAATGGGAACACAGATTAAATATTCCAATGAGACAGTGTATATGTGATTCACATATACCTTCTTTACAAGAAAGTCTGAGTGCTCACACTGCAGTAACTCTTTTGAGTCTTCTACTGCAGTACTGAAGAAACTCATTCACCACTTCTTTTCACTAGGTTGCAGGGACTTTTACAGAGTCTCATCCTGTCTGAGTTTTTGGGTTAGGTATTCTTATTGTCCCTCTCTCTGGATGTAATGGTGGAATTGGCAGACCAATTCACTGGCATGAAACTGTCCACTGTCAGGAGTATTCCTATGTAATGGAATCAGCTACAGTAATAGCAAACTAATCAGTTATAGTATCTACCTGGGGAAGTTGAGAACATACCATGAGACTTTTGGATCTCCCTTTAGCTGAGAGAAGAAATCCACAGTTAGTATAAGCATCATAACAGCCCAAACATGGACCCAGAGCTAACATGCACAAAATGTGGTAACTCTGTCTCCTCTTATGGTAAAAAAAAGGGGGTTCACCAGCAATTTCATATAATCAGTTTTTTAAAATTCTATTTATTTATTTACTTATTTTTTATTTTAAAGAGAACAGAACAAAACAAAACAAAACAAAGCAAAACAAAACAGAATAGAGTCAAACACAATATAGCATTTCAGAACAGAACACTGCAAGCTATACAGGTTTTCAAAACATAACAACAGGAGATTAACAATGGTTACCCTAGTGTCTTTTGCCTTCTTTGAAATGGTTGTTCATACATCCACAGGCAATAAACTCAAACAAAATAAAGTAATATAAAACCAGATAAAACAAAAGAGAGAAAGCATTACAGGCCTTCAAGTCAGACAAGAAACCAACAATGGCTACCGTAATGTCCCCTGTTTTTCAAAAGAGCTGTTCCTATCTTCTCACATATTGCAATCAAGTAGTAGGAAAGGGACTTAAACCAATCAAATCAAAGAATAAAAGCACCATTGGACTTCAGAACCTTTTCTCCATATTTATCGGGAATTTTGTATCTTATTGAGTCTTTCAGTTTCTTACACTAGGGAGACAATGCGGTGTTTACACATATGAGTTTGGTTTATTTCACTTATGAGTATGGTCTCTAGCCACATCCATTGTAATCAGTTATATAAAGCTGAGATGGATGGGTCCATGTAATGCCAGGAGAGGGGAGTGAAGAAAAAAAAAGTATTTTTAAAAAATGTCTTCTGCTATGTAGTATGGAAAGCAAGAAATTAGGAGGCGGCCAAGGATCCTATTGGTGATAGAGGTATATTATATATTTAGATGAGGTAATGAGGATATCTGGATGTAAAACCAGTGGGTAGAAATGGGAATGAGAAAGGATACTATAAATCTTAGAGAAAAAGTTAAAAGGAGACAGATGAGAAGAAAGAAAACAAAAGTAGAAAAAAGATAAGAAATAGGAGAAAGAAGTTAGGTAAAAAGATATGAATCAAAGTAGGAGGAATAAAAAGGGGCAAAAGAGAATTCCCTTACCTTATGTAAACTATAGCAGAAGAAAAGGGCAAGAGGAAGAGAAACATACATACACACTCACACACACTCTTAAATGAAAAAAAGTGGTGAAGAGAGGAATAAAGTTGGGGGGAAA
>RJWT010023439.1:0-16821 GCA_004365215.1 Cuniculus paca | reverse complement strand
TTTGTTTGGATGCTAGATTCCAGGTTTTCTATGAGAAACAACCATGCTGGTAGATTCATTGCTTTCATGTTTTTCTACCACTTTTTTTCCCAGTTAAGTGATGAATTTGTCTCTCCTTGTGGGCCCCTAGGGTTGGGGCTAATGCCAGGCTGCTGGCATATTTGCAGTGAGCCGGCTCAGAGTGTATTAGGGACTATTGACATTGATTGGAAATATTTTAGTTGCCCTATAAGAAGGGAACACTGTACAGAGCTCATGTACAGCAAGACTGTTGGGTAGGTGAGGTTTAGTGAGCACAGGTTCCGGAAGCAGCTACCAGGTTCTGATCTCTGTTCTTCTGTTTACTGGTTGTGCTGCTTTGGCTGAAGCACACAGCCTTTGGAACCTTGGGGTCCACATCTGTGTAGTCTAGGTAATAATCTGCACAGGTATATTCACAACCAATGAAATAGTGTATGCAATTGTTTTGTGGTACATAAAGAGATTATACTTAATACGCTTACACTTGCTAGCACTTTGTTTCCCTGGTATCCCACCCAGGATCTTGTAGCCTTCTTTTTTTTTTTTTGTGTGGCACCGGGGATTGAACTCATGATCTCGTGCTTGCCAGGCAGGTGGTTAGGCCACCGAGCCAAATCCCCAGTGATCTTGTAGCCTTCTTTACCTTCTTAATGTTCTGTTGCCAACATTGCCTCCCTCCAAACCCCACCAATCTCAATTCAGTGTTTATTTCTATAAATCTTTGTTCTCAGCTGACTTATAAATGTGAGCTTTAGGTAACCCATGTACTAGTACTCGAAGAGTTGTTGCTTTAAGAAAAAAAAAAAAAAAAGCAAAACTTCCTACAAATTGAAACAAATAGTGGAATACCTGCACTATAAAAGTCTATAGAAAGTAGTTGGGTGGTAAGGCAGGGTAAAGAGGTCTCCATGGTGAGGAATCACCCGCAGAAGGTGGAAGTAGGGGAGCAAATATATTAAAGACCTGCTAAATTAGTCTTTTGACTCCGTAGGAGGGGACCTGTAACAGGTTGAAAAGTAATGAAAATGAAATAAGGCATTGTAAAGATATTGCACATTAGAAAAATTGTGTGTGCAAGAAATGTCTTTCAGCTGCTGAGACACCCCAACTGTTCAGGTCATCCCACCTAAGGACTCAGATGTTGTAGAGAGGAGAGATGTCCCTGCTACACCCTTTCTGAATTTCAGACCCACAGAATATGTGAGCACGAGAATTTGATCATTATTTCATAACACTGTTTTGTGGTGGTTTTTTACACTGCCATAGATAACAGGACAATCATTTGCTACCCAAAGATGCTAAGTACGCTTCCTGAATTATTTCCACAGAACCTTCTCCGAGGTACAGTGGAAACCTGGGAACAAGGCAGGCATGAAGTAAAGGAACATGCCAGAATTAGCAAGAGAATTAGGGCCTGTTGCTTCTGGCCTTGTGTATTGTATTTCTAGAAAAACACTTAGAATCATTCAGTGACTCGTCCAGTTTTGTTTTCTTTTTCAAAATTGTTAGCTGTTCCAGTTTGTCTTTCCACATAAATTTTAGACTAATCTTGTTTATATCTATAAAAACTCTTCCTGGAGTTTTGACAGGAAGTGTTTAATCAATAGTCCAATTTGGAGAGAAAGAATAACTTTACTGTATTGAATCTTCTAGTATATGAATTCAGTTTGTCTTTTTATTTTATTTAGATCTTAGATTTCTTTCATCTGTGTTTTATAATTTTCAGTGTACAGATACTGTATGTGGTACTTTTCGTTTTAAATTTGTCATTTAAGATTCATGCTAAGTAATTTCAAGTGGCATCGTGTCTTCAATTTTGGTTTTTATGTATCAATTAAAAAGTTTGAAAAAATCATAGCTCTCCCATATTCTGTCCAGTTACTTAATCTCTTTGCTTTGGTTTCCTGGTTACCAAAATGGTAATTATAGTAGTATTTGTCTCACAAGTGTAATTTTATTGAAAGTATATTTTGTATACCATACTTTATACTTTATTGAAGTATAATTTATGCTTTAAGTATAATTTATGCAATTTATACTTTATTGAAATATAATTTGTATACCATAAAATTTAGTCAAGCGTATAATTCTGAGAGTTTTAGAAATTTTTACAGTTGTGCTGAAAGCACCACAGTCCATTTTTAGAATATTTCTAGCACTCCTAAGTTTTCTTAATCATGTTGGCAGTGAGTCCTTTTTTCCACACCTAGCTCCAAGCAACTGTATATCTGCTAGCTGTTTCTATAGTTTTCCTTTTTCTAGAAATTTCATGTAAATCTGATCATACATGTAGCCTTATGTGGCTGCTTTCTTTCCACCCAGCATAATGTTTCTGAGGCTCACTCAAGTTGGAGTGTGAATCAGTATTCTGCTCCTTTTTCATGACAAATAGTGGTACGCTGTGTAGATATACTATATCACATTTATCCACTCCCCACTTGATTATTTGGGTTGTTTCCACTTTTCTGGCTAGAACTAATAAGCTACTATAAATTTTAGGACCAGCTTGTCTATAAGTATCATGTTTAAGGTCTTATTACAATTACACAAAAATCTGTAAATCAACTTGAAGAGGATCATCATGTTTACTATATTTTCATTTACTTTTGAAGGATAGTTCTGTGGAGATACATTTCTTGGTTGAAAGTTTGTTACTTTCAGCGCTTAAGCTACATTTTTACCCTGCCTTCTATCTCCATTTTTTTCTGCTACAAAGTCAGCTGTTTTACTATGTGAGTTTTCTCTTACTGCTTTCATATTTTCATTTTGGCCTCCACAATTTGACTGCAATATGTCTAAGTGAGATTTTCTTTGTATTTATTGTGCTTCAGGAGCATTGAGCTTGTGGGTATATAGGTTAATGCTACTAAATTTTGGAAAGCTTGAGGTATTATTTCTTCAAACATTTTTTCTCCTCTCCTTCTGAGGCAGCCTTTGTATATTACTCTACTTTCTGAAGATTTGGTCATTTTTGTTTTTAATGAGTCATCTGCTTTATCAAATCTACTATTACATCTAGTGACTTTTTTTAGTTTTCCATCAAGATTCCCTCCTGGCAACCTCTTTAAATATTTTCCTTTAAATCTTTGAACATAATTTAATCCACTTTAATTCTTTTAAAATATTTGTTAAAGCTGCTGAAGATTTTCTCTTAAAACCAACCATTGAGCCCACTCACTCAATTTCTGTTGATAGCTTTTTCCCTAAAATGGTATCTATTTTCTGGCTTTTTGCATATATACTAATTCTCCATTGCTGCAGTAGCAAATTACTATACACTTAGTGGTTTAAGAAAACACGTATTTATTACCTGACAGTTCTGTTGGTCAGAAGTTTTGCATGGGTCTCTAAATCAAGATGTCAGCCTGGGCTGAAGTCAGGGTGTTAGCAGAGCTGTTCCTTTGGGTGGTTCTGTGGAAGAATCTCTTTCCTTACATACCTATCTCCTTTGCCTTTTTCAGCTGAAGAAATGACTTACATTCCTTGGCTTGTATTTCTTTCCTGTATCTTCAAAACTAGCACCATAGCATCTCTCTGACCCCACTTCTGTCATCATGGTTCTCTGAGCACACCTTGGAGTGGTTCTCCACTATTAAGCAGTGTGTGATAAGACTGGATGCGCCTGATTAATCCAAGATAATTTTCTTTTTCAAAGTCCTTAACTTTAATCACATTAGTATAGTTTGTTTTTCCACTTATGTGACATATTCACAAATTCTAGGGATCAGACTAGGAATTTACTTAGCCATTTTTCTCCCTACCATATCATATCTAGTGATTTTTGGTTGTAAACTGGACATGTTAAATAATACATTGTAACTGCATTGTATTTTGTTCTGAGAGTTGTTGGTAGTCTCTTTGTTAGTTGTCTTTGTAACTGTTAAAGGCAGAGTATGGAGTATACAGTACAGCTTGTTAATACTGTCTGAGGATTTTAATTGTTCTTTTTCCTTTAGATCTGTTTAGCCTGGTTTTCTTGAGGTACCCTCTGTCTGCATAGCTTCAGTCATCAGCAGTGATTTGGACAGAGGCATTACCCCAACCTTGACCTTTAAGGATTTTAGTCTCTGTTGGTCGTTTGTATATGACAAGGTACACCTAAAGTTCTCAAGATCTCCTTTGGTTTTTGTTGTTGTTGCTGCTGCTTTGAGATGCTCTAGGGTCGCTCTGTCTACTTGCAATTTCCCAGCTACTCAGGTAATGTGAAAAACTTATCTCATCCCTTCTAAGGCTGGCTTTGGTGAGAAGGGTAGATGGGAATAGCCTCAGCCAGGAAGACCACAGCATACTGCATTTATTATCTTAAACTATAGCTATTTTTAATGCATAAATGCTTCTTGATTTATCTATTTTGAGTCAATTTCTAGTGGCCTCAAGTGGTTGCTTTTGGTGGTTTCATTTGCTTTTTGTAGAGAAAAATTGCTGATCACTTCACATCTTCATTACCAGAGTCTATTTGTGTAAGATTGTTTTGAAAATTTATTGAGCTAAAACAAAGTCCTTACAGCAGTGTCTTTCATGTAGCAAGGACCCTAACCATAATAACTGCTATTATTTAAACTATCTTTATTCTAATTAGTAACAGAGACAACTTGATAGCCACACTTCCAAGACATACTCATAGTTATTTATTATAGAATATTTTTTACAAGGGATCTTCTTTCTTGCCTATTCCACAACCTCCTTTACTGTAGGCCGAGTATTGACAACTTTGTATAGAGTAGGGAGTAAATATTCCAGGCTTTACAAACCAGTCACTTAGCTCTGCTGTCATAGCAAGACAGCAACAGTAAACCATATGCAAACAAGCAGACATGGATATCTCCCAGTTAAACTTTATTTTAAAAAATATGTTGCAAATGGGATTTTGCCTGCAAACCTTAGTTCGCCAAACCCTGCTTTAGAATCCTTTCTCATGTTCTATATCTGAGCAGTACTAGCTACTCTGCCTCAACACACTGTGTTTTTCTTTGAAAATCACCAAAAAGAATATCTCTGCCTCCCAGCACCATAATGCAGTACTTAGCAGCACCTGTGCCCTGGAAACCTCCTAAGATTTGCCCAGGATTTATGGATTCTTCAGTACTTGGCATCTCTAGCAATTAATTTCAATAAATGTGCTATTAAAACTACTGAAATACGTGTCAAAAGTGCATACATATGATGTTACTAAAAACCAATATAGATACAGAGATACACAGCTGGGTAAGCTTATTGATGCTGAATGTATTTTATCTTTTACTTAAAACTTGTGCAACTTTTTACTCATTTTTAATTCTTATAACTTTCATTTTTTACTATCAAACAAGGAAAAAGTGTTCATCTTTTTAAAAACCATGTTTCCTTTATTATTGATTTAAAATTCAATCTTTGAAATCATTAAACCCCTGGATTAACCTATTTCTTATACATTGGCTTTATACCCAGAAATTAAAACAAATCATTTAGTCATTTTTAAAAGACTTTTTAATTACATGTCATAATGGCAAAAATATATGTCATGAATGAACTGTTTAAAAAACTATAAAAAGATGCATGCAACTGCTTTATGTTCCTCATGAATATAGAAAGATCTTAAAACACTTATATGCTGTTTTCTTCCCTGCTGACGTGTGCTGTGATTCTGTATATTTTAATTTGTACCATATTTTTAACCCACAAAAGTGATTTTTTTATTTGTCAGCATTCATAGACTTGTTCACATGAGGCATTCCCTTTGTCTTCGCTCTTGTATCTTAGACCTTACATCTGGGATCACTTTCCTTCTACCCAGAATTTTATAAATTCCTTTTGCAAAGATCTACTGATAATAGAGTCTCAATTTTTCTTTGTCTAAGGGTGTGTCTACTTCATCCTCATCCTTTTTAAAAACAGTTTTATTAAAATGGTCATATACTATACAGTATTCCCAAAGTGTATACTTCCACAGTTTTCAGCTTAAAGATATGTGTAACTATTATGGTTAATTAACTTTCTGTTACTGTAACAAAATACTTGAGGTATTCAACTTATAAAGAAAAAAAGTTTATTTTGGCTTATACTTTTAGAAGTTCTAGTCTGTGATCACTTGACCCTGTTACTTTTAGGCCTCTGATAGGAACATCAGTGCATGGTAAAACAAAACTACTCACCTCAGGACTGGGGTATTAAGGAGAGGAATAAGAGACCAGGTTTCCAGTCTCCTTCACTGACACAACATTCAGCGATCTAAAAACTCCTCCCCAGTAATACCAAGCTGGGGACCAAGCCTTTAACATAGGGCCTTTAAGGACATTTCCCTAAACTATAGCATGCAGCACCACCACAACCATGTTTAGAACATTTTCATCGCCTCACAGAGAAACCCAGAACCCTTTAGCTGTCTCTCCTCTCTCATGAAAGATGTCTTTCCAGATACAGAATTATTGACTAGGAATTCTTTTTTCCTGGCACATTGGAGATATTGTTCAACTGTCTTCCAGCTTCTACTGTTGCAGCCCTCTTAGCTGCACTGTGGATCTTTTGACTACAGTCCATCTCCTATAATCTGCCATCCTCTCTTAGTTGCCATTCCAGGTAAGATGCTAAGAAGGAAGCATTCAGTTTAGGTCCCCTGGCGTTGGTTGATACTGGGCTTGCTCTTCTTTCCTCCAGGCCTCACCAACATACCAGGAATTACACCATTCTGTTTGCTTTGTACAGGTTCCTGATCCCTTACTCTCTTGCCAGCATTTTATTGCTCTTTAAAATACTTTATTTTAAAAAAATAATTAAAATACTTTATGTAGCATCTAACATTGTGTGAACATTTAGCAACTAACATCTGTGAAAGGATAAACGTGTTCTGTTACTAGAAACTGTGTGCAAGCCAATTTCCATAAAGTTAAACTAATAGGTTCAAATGAATTTTAAAATTCTACCCACAAGTGGCTTGAGAAATGATTTCAGAATGATGTGACTGTCTGCATGTTCAGATATTTAGAGGCTGTAGTACATACATTCAGAACTCATATTGCCTATTTAAGGATGAGTAGACTGGAGAGGACAAATGCAAATATCATAACAAAAAATCTCATTACCATTTTTTTCAAGGACTTACTAAATTACAGTTATTGTGTAATTTAGTTATAGTAGCTGGCCTTTTGAAATACTTCAAAATATCATGAAATATTTCACGCCCTAAAAATGGTGCTGCAAGATATGAAACAGGCCAAGCCTAAGGACAATGCCGTCACAGATAGGAGACTGTTCACGTGAACCGAAACTGTCCTGCCTGCCTACGAGGTTCTGTCCAGTTCTTCCCACTGCCTCTCTGCTCCCCCTTGCTTGTGAGGCAGATTCCACAAGGGGACAAGGACATTTACATACAAGTCTGCATTAAATGAGAATAATAAAATACACTTAATTTGGAAGTTAGAAATATCAGCAGTGGTTTTTAGGTTCATTTTTAAAAGAAGGATCAAACCCCAGAGGGTGTGTTCAGAATCAGCTGACCCCATTGCACCTGAAGTCTCCTCCCTCCTGGCGGCCACACGCGTAGAGCCACCTCCCCCTCCAGCCCCAGCCGGCCTCTCCTTAGCTTGCTGCATATTCAGCTGGTATTGATAAGAAGCAGGTAAATACAAATCCAAGGAGGGATTGGGGCTGTTGGAAAATAGCCATTTTGATACTATTGAACTCTTCTCCTTTCTTTTTTTAAAGTTTGAAACAAAGTCAAGTGAGTTTTAGTACCTTGGAACTAATTACCAGGTATTTTCTAGCTCTGGAGACTTAGCAGTTTTGTTTGAATATAGTTGTATACATTTCCAGGCGCTCCCCCATCGCTTTTTTTTTTTTCAACCATCCCGTTAATGACGATACGAAGTGATCACTCAGCTCCTAGGAAGAGCCAGGTCCTGAATCCTAACCTCTGGTCTCCTCCACTCTAATTCATGTATTGTACCGAACTACTGCTCACCCCAGTCTCTGTGCTTCTGTGCCTGGGTTACACGGACATTTACAAGAATCAAAATGCTTTTTTATACTTGATATCTGACTAGTGATTCTTTTTAATAATATATCATACACAAACACCTCTTAATTGGGAAACTTGTGAGTAAAGACCTACCTCTTGAATGAAGGGCCTACTCAGTGGAAATTTTTAAAGTAAGTGAAATGTGTTCTTTATGGATTGAAATGATCCTACTTACTCATTTCGTAGGATAAAAGAAACACCAGGAAATTTTCATTATAATATTGTCAAGGTCAGTTATAATGCATGGCCCCATACATTTTTTTTCTTTTGCTCAGGTGCAAGGGAGGTGTGCAAATCCACCTTTCTCAGTGATGCAAGGCCAGTAGCACATATTTTGAGAGAAGCAGGAATTGAGAGCTCAGTCTGGGCTGGAACCCATGTCTTCTTCGTACAGAAACAAGTGAGAATTTATGGCCCTGATCTCCCTGTTGCCATCAGAGCCAAGGCACAGAGGTGATGGAGAAGCTAGGATTCATCCCCCACCTGGGAAACAGCACATCTGCAGACTAACTGTGTGGGTTAATTAAGGTCGTGGTAAGAGCTGGTCCTTCTTCGGAGATGGTTGCCTGGGCAGTATGGCCTGTATTTGCTTTCTTTGTTTTTGTTTCCCATTAGGATATTAAAAGAAAAAACCTAACAACAGAATTGTATTACATTTCAAACAAAGCTGCCCTACCACAAAGGCAGAAATATCTTCCATACTACAGCTGCCTTAAATTAAACCAAGCCTAGGGAGCAACAGATGGTTCTATCTGCCTTTTCTCGCTTCCTTGTCCCAGTTACCCATGATATTTGACACTGAATTCCTACATTTGATTTAAGACTTGGAGCAAAGCCTCTTAATGTTGAGTGTAAGCCCCTGTGCTTCTGCCGTTATTTGGGCCATGAAGTCATTGTCTCCCTGATGTTCCTTCAGTAGTATTAAAGGCCATCGTGTACCACTCACTCAAAATGTGCATCATTTTGTTTCCACATAAATCTAAGAATTTAATAAAACTTTAAACCTCCTGAAACTTGAGACAGTTATTTATGTCTTTTTACCTTTCTTCCTTTTTTGTGTAATAGACTTTTAATAACTACTTTTATCACCAAGTCAAGTCATGTAATTATACAATACATAGACAGTTCTGAAAGGGTATAATTGGTTTTAAGTTCATTCTTCTTACATGTGATACTTCATTAGGACACTACTACTCAAAAGGCCCTGGCTACTTAACTCCCAATCACAACACTCCACCCAACACTGTCATCAACCCGCTGTCCATGAAGCTAGGTACAGAATGCAGAGACTCTAAAAGGACAAGAGCCCATCACACTACAGGCAGAAACATAAACTCCAATGCCCTGTTTTTTCTTAATGAAAAATTTTAAAACATACACAAAAATGGAATAATATAACAAATCTTCATTTGAGATACTTCTGTTATCCAGCTTCTGTAATCATCTACATTTTACCCCTTATTTTCCCCATCTTTTTCCTTCCCTGAATTATCCTCTTGTCAGGCTATTTCTGAATCTGTGGCTTGCTATCTTTTACTGGCTTTGACAATTCTCAGCCATGTGATTTCTTATATTGCTTCTGCCCAATTCTCTTCCTCTCATGTGAGATTCCTGTTAACAGGTATGACACCCGTGTCTCTGTTTTCCATTTCATTGTTCCTTCATGGTGTGTGATGTATATATCCATTTAAGTGATTTCTAGTTCACTAATTTATCGCTCTAATCTGATATTAAACTATTGAGTTATTAGTTTCAGTTTTCTACTTTTTTAATTCTAGAATTTCTATTTTTAAAATATATTTTCTGGTATCTCCTAACTCCTCAAACATATTTATTATAGTTATTTTTTTTTCTTTTTTTTTTTTTTGTTTTTGCGGCACCAGGGATTGAACTCACAACCTCGCGCTTGCCAGGCAGGCACTTAGGCCACTGAGCTAACTCCCCAGCTATCATAGTTATTTTAAAGTCGATGTGAGAGAACCTTAGTATTTCAGTAGCCATAGATCTGTTTCATGTGAATTTTGTTCTGGTTTCCAGTTTTTGTCTTCTTGCATGCCTAGAAATGATTTTACTGGATTTAGATCAGGGTATAGAAAAAAAAAATTTTAAAATTTAAAAAAAAATTTAATAAAATAAAAAATTAAAGATATAATTTGAGGTTCAGGATGATTATTTCCTTTGGAGAGATTTATTTTTGCTTCTGGCAGTCAGGGTAGAGACGTATCACCTGAACTCTGTCAGGGTTTAAAACCGATTACTTCTTGGTAATGGCTGGTCTGTTTCTGGTTTACCAGACTATTCCTAGGTTGTAGTCACAAATAAAAGTTTGGAGGTCACAAATAAAAGCCACACATGTTTCCCGAAGCTCCTTCTCATCCTCATTGAGCCCTAAACTTCACTTCCCACGTCTGCTTTTCTATGAAGCTGCCGAAGCCATCCCTCCACTGGTTGGCCTGTCTCTCCCTTCCAGGCGTCAAAGAAGTGACAGTGAGCGTGCGGCTCTCTTCCTGTGCTTCCATGATGGTGAATCTTTATGACTCTGCTGCCTCAGTGGTTCTATAGTACCCTCAGACAGGTTTTTAAAAATATTTAGTCTGTCTTTTCTTGCTCTTCGCAGGCGTTGGTCTGAAGCATGTTAGCCCACCGTTTGTGGAAGCAGAAACTGCTGGAGATATTTAAACTACACTCAGATATTACATCATATAATCCCCTGTGCTTTGGTCTATATCTCTGGAAACTGTGGACATTTTCTTATACTCATGATGCCTTTTCATGTTCATACTTCCTCGCTTTTCTTCAAAATGTCTTTTTTTTTTTTTTTTTTTTTGCGGCACCAGGGATTGAACTCAGAACCTTGTGCTTGCCAGGCACGCGCTTACACCATTGAGCCAAATCCCCAGCCCTTGTCTTTTTGAGACAGGGTCTCACTATGCTGTTCAGGCTGGCCTTGAGCTCACTTTGTAGCCCAGGCTGGTCTCGAACTCGCAACAATCCTCCAGTCTCAGCCTCCCGAGTGCTGGGATTACAGGTGTGAGCCACCACACCTGGCCAAAATGTCTTTTTTATGGTTGCTTTGTTTGAGTTAGGATGTACAAGGTCTGTGTATTACAAATGATTGTCACAGCTCTTCTGTCTTCTTAAATCTGGATTGCACCCTCATCTTCTCTTTTCATGTCTGTAGAAGATCCTAAGTCAATGTCCTATAGAATTCCCACATCCCAGAGTTACTTGTTCTTATCACTTATTCTTCCTATTAAATGAAATTTAACTTTTCTGTTTATTGGGCTTGCTTTGCTTTGCTTTGCTTTGCTTTATAAGTAATGCAAAATAATTCCTATTGCATTATATAGAATAGCACTTAATGTCTGATTATCTCACTATAGTGATGCTAAGATTAGAACAACCTAATCTCTCCACTGTAAAAATCCCCATCATTCTTTAATCTAAGGGCTTTATCCAGGGATACCTTTCTCCTGGATCAGTTTTCTTCTGGGGTTTTAAAATTATGGTTTTTCTAGATTCACCACCAGATCAGATTTTTTTAAAACTGTCCTAAACAATAAGTGTTTTTTCCTGCCTTGGAAATAAATGCCAAAACCACTACCTCTAATAAAGCAGTGTGACTGGCAATTGCATCATATAGAAAAACTTCCACAAGACCTTTTTCTCTCTGTCCTTTCAACTCAAGACATTCCGGTTGAAGACTCCATCCTCATCCCTGTCACACACAGCGAAGTTGCTGAAGCCCGTGTCCTTGTGGGCACCTTCGTCAGTGCTCCTTGGGGTGCTAGTCAGGCAGGTGATCCTGAGAACCAAGCAGGCTGCAGCCACAACCAGGCCAGAATGGGACTGTGTGTGGGGGAATGCTTCAGGAATGTCTGTGTGGGGCCTTCTGCTTCTGCACACACTTCCTCCTCACCCTCTCCTTGTATAACTCTGCTTCATTTTTTAATATCTTTCAGTGACCAAGACAGGTACCTGTCATGGCGTAATTATGCACTGCTTTCTCTATCATCATATGACCAATGGTTTTCTCTCCTTTCGCTAACTGACTTGACAGACACCCACTTAGTGGAGAGATTATGAGTATAAAATTACTTTTTGGCCTTTAAATTTAATTATCCCACATTCATAGCAATAAAAAAAATCCCAAATCCAGGTGTGCTTTTCAAGGAAAGTGTCCAGGGCAATTACCTTCTGATAATGGCATCCTGCACTTGAATCTTTTGTCTGGGGATCTTAAAATCTTTTCCATACAAGTAGATAATGATGTTCATTCTGGAAGCGGTGAGAGGTGAAATGATTGACCTCTTGGCCTACTCAAGAGATGAAGAAAACTGCAGGACCCAGCTGTCTCCTTTGTTTATTCCCCTTCCCCCTCCTCTCAGTTCTTTAGAAAGAGGCATGACCAGCCTTCTATTGATTTCATACTTTCCTCCCAGGTACTGCTTTTCCACTTTGTTAAGAACATGAATGAAAAAAGTTTCTGTATCACATTTCATGGGAGGGGGTGGTCAAGGCTGAAGGAAAATGAATGGTTTGTAGATAGCCACACACTTGTCAGAGAAAATACCTGCTTCTCCCGGCCAGCCTACCTCACCTGCTAACCAGGAGGGCTTAAAAGTGGTCCCTGAGCTTTGTGCAGTGGCAGTATCATAGCCAGTGAGGTTATCTGAGGCACAATTATTGCTAATTGAAATTGATCCCCAAGGGCTCATAAATGAAGAGCAGTGCCTATCACAGTGCAAGTCCTGTGTAAATAATGGCTCCTAGGATCATCTTACTGATGTGGACCAGCAGACCCCTATCCTCCCAGGGAAGAGTATGCTTTGCTTCTTTTCTGTCCACCCAACCAAGCCTTTCTAAATCCTGTTTTCCTTCTCCAGAAAGCCTTCCCTAGTCCAGCCAACCATTAGTCTCCCCTCTTTTAATAAACTCCTACATCAACTTCTCAGTTCAATTCAAACTTGAACTGAACATCTAACGCATACTAAGATTTGCCTGTTTCAGGCACCAAATCATGTTCTGTCTTGTAATATTGTTTTAACTCTCATGTGAATGTTTGTGTTGTGTCTGATGGGATTACTGGGCCTTGAGAGAAAAGCTTAATTCTATCCAGTGTGATATTTCCTCCAGCCCTGCATGTACAGCAGGAACTCAGGTCCCCTGAGTGTGGGAATGCTAAAAGAGGCCAAACCAGTGACCCCAAAATAGTACATTTTTGTTGAGTCGAATTGAATTAAGGTAGCTCTACATGGGGACTAAAACATAACCCTAAGTCCTCATTCATTGGTTCAGCACAACAGCTTATTCTGGTACATTATACATCAGACAGCTAAGTGTATATTAAGTTCCTCCTGTGTGCAGGATGTCGTAGAGAACTCAGGGTGCCCTCATCTGACATATGGTAATCCAACAAGATGATAAAAAAAAAAAAGTACACTGAAACTATCAGAAAGGTGGACCGTGGTGAACTCTATCTTTCCATTCAGGGCTTTACAGTTAAAGGGCAAAGTGTTGTAGTATCTACTTAGGGCGTCATGAAAACTTTCATTCATGTCTTCCACAAATGTACTGAGAGGCAGTCTTCTGTGCCAGGCTCTGCTAGTGCTCAAGTTATGTGGGAGAGGGTGGAGGCAGGATCAGTATCCTAAATATAATGTACTATATACCCAAATACCCCCACCCCACCCCTGGGCCTGGCAGAGGTACTGCTCTCTGGAGTGTGTTAGGTAGGCATTGCCATCCTGTTATTTTTTTTTCCTAATACAGAGGGATTCTGGGGAGCTGAAGATTGGCAATGTGCGAATTCCCCAGAGTATTGCATTCTTCTGCATTGCAAAGCTAATTTCCTTTTAGTAGCTCATTAACATTCACAGCCAGTGTTTGCTGCCACTTTCATAGTCTCCTGATGCAGTGCTGACTGCAAAGGTGAGAGCTGCTGACACTGTTTGCCTTTTGGATTCTTCCAGGATTTTTTTCCCAGGAAACCATCCCGTCAGAGGTGTGCAAGTAATGAAAGTTGGCAAACTGCAGTTACACCAAGGCATGTTTCCCCAAGCAATGAAGAATCTGCGACTGGTGAGTGTGCCAAGAGCTCAGGGGCTTCTGCCTGGTAGCTTTTTCTGGCTGGGGCTAGGCCTCTTCCTGGTGACTGTTTTAGTAACTCAGTTTTCAGCAATGTGTAACACGTGTGCACATACACGTGTGTACATGCATTCCTGGGGTGTGCTGGTAAATGTTTTATAACCAGATCTGAAAAAAGCACCTTTGTGACATTTGCCACTTTTTGATGTATAAATGTGCCCAGGGTGATTGATTTAAACTACCATTGTAAAATCAACCAGTTCTCAAATATCATGGTAATTTGAAATCACTCTTGAAAACTTGCAAACTAACCCCAGAACACAAGGGCTCGTGTACCCTACAAGAGTGAGTAAGTTCCCTTCTCCATGCCCACCGAACACAGTCCTGCTCCTTCCAAGGCAAGACTGTAGGCCACTGTCTGCAGTCTCCACATCCTCCCGCCTTCTCCACACACCCAGAGCACACAATGCCGCTTCCCATTGCCCACCCTGACCTACCAACTCCTAGGTCTTTACAAAGATAGTTCCTGTGTCTTAAATTCTTCTTCTTTTTGGTATCAGGGATACCTCATGCTTACCAGGTGGGCACTTATGCTACTGAGCTAAATCCCTGACCCTGTGCCTTAAATTCTTTCCCCACCCCACCCCTGGGCCTGGCAGAACTCTACTGATCCTTTAAGGCCTTGCTTCAGTGTCATTTTCTTCTTTATTCTTATCACTCTCTGCTCCCTCCGCCGGTATAACCATTTCCATATTGTAGTAGCCATACCTGACCACCTATCCTCCAGCACCCAGGGACCTGCGAGGCCTATGCAGTTGTCTTTGTAACTGCATCAGTGCCATACAAGCGACCTGGAACTAAAGAAATATTCATTCTTGGGAAGGGGGGAGGTCAAATGCAATCTTAGCAGTAAGTGCCTAGAAATTGAATGGGAGAAGTGAATCAGTGTTGGAAAACCTTGTTAAAGAGTGAGTCTTGTTTTCCCCCTCTTAGGGGGCCTCCTGTGCCCCAAGGGGCCCAGGGCTTTCTGCATCCTTGGCTTTCTCAGCTCTACTAGGTATATTTCCATCCCTCTCAATCTCTGGTCTTCCAAAAACAGAGTTCACAGGCTCATCTGGCCCAGGCGCCAGTGGGGCAAGACACAGAGAGAACTGGCATGTATATGGGATTTTATGGGGAGCACCTAACACTTTAATACATTGGGCACAGTACCCCTGTCTGCAAAAGAGCCCATGAAGAAGGATCAGAGCCCTGCATCCAGGTTGCTCTGGGAGTGTCTGGGGGCTGGCTGAACCCACAGCAAGGGCATTTTTAGATGAGAAAAAAAATGATGACACCTAAAGGAATCTTCAAAATTAGATTCCCTAATGCTAATTTTTATTAACTGCTAGCCAGGTCATCTGTTGTAACCTCTAATTTTTTTGAAGAGAATAAAACTAAACAAAATAAAACAGAATAGAGTCAATCAAAACAGTGAATGTGGTACAGGACTTCAAAACAAGATAAAAGGAAACCTACAATGGCTACCTTAATGTCTCTTGGGTTTTTTTTGTTTTTTGTTTTTTGTTTTCCAGCACCAGGGATTGAACTCACAACCTTGCGCTTGCCAGGCAGGTGCTTGTATCACTGAGCTAAATCCCCAGCCCTTGTCTCTTGTTATCTTCAAAATAACTGCCCACACCATCAGGCACAACAAAATTAAAGAAAACAGCAGAATAAAACCAATCAAAACAAACCACTGAAAGCAATACAGGACTTCAAAACAAGACAATAGGAAAACATCAGTGGCTACCATTATGCCTCTTGTTGTCTTCAAAGTAACTGCCCATACCATCAGACACAATACAATCAAACAAAACAAAATAGAATGCAGTCAATCAAAACAAAACAATGAAAGCAAACAGGGTTTTGAAACAAGATAATAGGAAATCAATAATGGCTACCATAATATATTTTGTTATCTTTGAAATAGCTGTCCATGCCATCGAATATAATAAAATCAAACATAGCTAAGCAGAATAAAACCAGACTAAATAGAACAATTAAAGCAATACAGGGTTTCAAAACAGAATAATAGATTAACAGTGGCCACTGTTTTCCTTTTTTAGCCATTTCCTCCCCTTTCACTTTCCCAATATTTATTGTGCATTTTGGATTCCACTAACTCCTTTAGTTTTTTATACTAGGGAGACAGCAGGATGTTCACCCATGTGACTCTGAACCATTTCACCATGAGCATGATCTCAAGTTGTATTCATTTACCTACAAGAGCCTCAAGGTTCTTTCTTTATAGCTGAGTAACTTTTCATTATATAAAAATTCCATGTCTTTCTTATCCACTCTGCTGCTGATGGCCAAGCCAACCCCACTTTTTTCTGATTCCCTGTCACATAGAACATTGTTCTTTCTCCTTTGACTTTCGGTCTATGAACCTCCTTTCCATTTAAATATGTTTCTTGTATAAAGCATATTGATGGATCCTGTCTCCTGATCCACTCTGCCTGTGTTTATTTTTATTGGTGAATTAAGGCCATTTATATTAATGGTTATGGCCAACATGCACTGGCTCGTCTCTGCCATGCTTTTTCCCTGCCATTGGCCTACTTTTCCCTTCCATTCAATTGTTTGCCCCACTGGGTAATCCTCCTCTGCTGCAGTTCCTGGAACCATGGTCTTTTTTCTCTCTCTCTTGAATGTCCTTTAGTATTCTTTGTAGGGCT
>RJWT010023438.1:0-16806 GCA_004365215.1 Cuniculus paca | reverse complement strand
CTTTCTTGGTTGGGTTAATTCTTGAGTATTTAATTTTGTAAGCTTATTATGAATTAGATTGTTTTCCTAATTTCTTTCTTGGTAGGTTCGTTGTTGATGTATAGAAACGTTATTGATTTTTGTGTGCTGATTTCTTATCCTGATACTTTGCTAACTGTTTATTACTTCAAGGAGTCTTCTGGGTGGAGTTTTTGGGTCTTCTTTGTAAATAATTGTGGCATCTGTGAATAGAAGTAGTTTTCCTTCTTTTTTTCTTATGTGAATCCCTTTTCTTTCTTTCTCTTGCCTGATTGCTTTGGTTAAAGTTTTGAGCACTGTGTTGAACAGAAATGGTTGAAAGTGGAAACCTTATCTTATTCCTGATTTTAGAGGAGAAACTTTCAGTTTTTCTCCATTTAGCGTGATGTCGGCAGTGTTTGCTTGTTTGTTTGTTTGTCTGTCTCATAAATGACTTTTATGAATTTGAGGCAAGTCCCTTCTATACCTATTATTGTTAGAGTTTTTAATCATGAGTGTATGTTGGATTTTGTCAATGGCTTTTTCTATGTCTATTGAGATGATCTTGTTATTGGGGTGGATTTTTTGGTTTTTGAGATAGGCTGTCACTATATGCATAGTTCAGGCTAGCCTTGAACTCACTATGTAGCCCAGTTTATAGCCCAGCTCATCTTGAACTCACAGCAGTCCTCCTGACTCAGCCTTCTGAGTGCTAAGGTTACAAAGATGCCCCACCATGCCCAACTTGATCTTGTGATTTTTGTCATTGCCTCTGTTTATATGATGTATTACATTTATTGATTTCTGTTTGTTAAACCATTCTTTTATCCCTGGGATGAAGCCAACTTGGTCATAATATATGATTTTTTAATGATTTGCTACATTCTGTTTGCCATTCTCTTGCTCAGGATTTTTGCATGTACGTTCATTAAGGAAATTGGCCTGTAGTTTCTTTTTTAAAAGTCCTTGTCTGGCTTTGGTCTCAGGATAATGTTAGCTTCCCTTTCAATTTACCTGAAATTCTGGTAGAATTCTGCAGTTAATCCTTCAGGTCCTGTGCTTTTTTGAGGGGAGGGGGGTAAGAGATTTTATTACTACCTCTGTTTTGTTGCATGTTATTGATTTTTTCAGAATTTTTATATCTTCTTAGCTCAATTTTGGCACTTCATATGTGTCTAGGAATTTCTTATAGATTCTACAGTTTATTGGAATATGCATTTTGAAGTAGTTTCTTTTAATTTTTTGGAGTTTACTGGTGTTCATTAGGGTTTCACTTCTAATTGCACTGATTTTTTTTGTAAGGTTGGCTTAGGCTTTATCAATCTTGTTTATCCTTTCAAAGAACCAACTCTTGGATAAACTGATCCTTTGTATTTTTTAATAGTCTCAGTTTCATTAATTCCATTCTAATCTTTATAATTCTTTTCCTTCTATTGATTTTAGATTTGGATTGATGCAGTTTTTTAGGGATTTGAGATGAACCATGTTATTTACTTGAAATTGCTCAATTCTTTAACTGTGTGCTTCCACAGCTGTAACTTCTCTTCTTAGAACTGTTTTCATATATTCCACAGATTTTCATATGCTGTGTTTCCATTGTCATTAATTCTAGGAACTTTTTAATTTCTTTTATGATTTCTCCTGTGATCCATTGGTTATTCAGTAATGTATTGTTTAATTGCTATATATTTTTGTAATTCTTGTGATTTCTCTTATTGTGATTTCTAGCTTCATTGTACTATGATTCAATAGTGTGCAGAGATTATTTCAATTCTTTATTTATTTAGGAATGGTCTTGTTGCCTAAGACATCGTCTTTTGCAGGGGGAAAAAATCACATGTACTGCTTAGAAAATGTGTATTCTATTGTTGTTGAATGAAACACTGTAGATATCTGTTAAGTTCATTTGTTCAATGGTATGATTGAACTCAGATATCTTTTGTTCATTTTTTGTCCGATTGACCTACCTGATTGTGAGTGGGTGGTGATCTACTATGATTGTATTGGTGTCTGTCTCTCCTTTTATGTCCAGTAGCCTTTGTTTTATGAAGTTGGGTGTACCAGTATTCAGGGCATAGATATTTATAACTGTTATCTCTTCCTGTTGAATTATTCTCTTTACTAGTGTCTAGTGCCCATCTTTGTCTCTTCTGACAAGTTTTGGCTTGAAATCTGCTATATCTGAATGTAAAATAGCTACTTCTGCTTGCTTTCTGGTTCCAGTTGCATTGAGTATCATTTTCTGTCCTTTCACCTTAGTCTGTGTCATGTAAGCAGTAATGTTTGTGTTGTGTAAGCAATATATGGATGCATTTTTTTTCCTTATTGAATCTGCCCATCTTTGTTTTTTGACAGGAGATTTAAGACTGTTGACAAGAGAGTTGGTTTTGTAAGGTATTTACTGAATCACTCATCGCATTATTTTTCCAGTGCTAATTCTTTTCTTTTTTTTTTTCTCCTTTGTTTAATTACTTTCTCAGATATATGCTTTACTTTGAGCTCTTTGGTGCTGGTGGCCTCCTTGCCTCTGTCTAGAGATTCCCTTAAGTATTTTCTAGAATGCTGCTTTAGAGGTCATATATTTCTTTAGGATTTCTTTGTCATGGAAAGTCTTACTTTTCCACCAGTTTTCAAGGATTATTTTTCAGGATATAGATGCGTAAGTTGACAATTTTTTTCCTTAGGGTTTAAAAAACTACTCCAAGCTTTTCAGGCCTTTAAAGGTTGCACTGAAAATCCACTGTAATTCTGGTAGACTTCCTTTGTAAGTTACTTCTGTCTAAAATTAATATAGTTTCCCCAGCTTTCTTTTGATTGGTATTAACATGGTATATCATTCCCCATCTCTTTATCTTTAACTGTGTCTTTATTTTTAAAGTGGGTTTCTTGTAGACAATATATAGTTGTATCTTGTTTTCTAATCTAGTGTGTCTTTAAGTTGCTACATTTAGATCATGCATATTTAAAATCATTGCTATTATAGTTAGATTAAGATCTACAACCTATTTACTCCATTCCCACCACCTTCCTTTTTGCTGCCTTCTCTGATTTTAATTGAGCATTTTAGTATGATTCTACTTTACCTCCTCTCTGTGTATTATTTGTATTACTTTCTTTAACTTTTTCAGTGGTTGTGTTATGATCTATAACACTGATTTTTAAATCATCGAAGTTCACCTTCAAATAATAAACCATTTATGATCTTCCTTTTGGAAAAAATAAAGTAGGCCTTTGGAACACAAGAGTTCTAGCTAGAATTTAATTAATTTAATTCATTGTGTTTATTTTATACTTCCCTTCTATTTATGTATCGGAATAGTGGATTTCTACTACAGCCATATTATAACCACAGTAGGAGTTGGAATAGGAGTGGTAGTGGTTTCTTTATAAAACAAAGAGTGGACAGTGGGAAGAGCTTTGTTTGAAATTCACAAATCTGGGGCCAAGCCTGGTTACTTGAGTTAGAGTGAATTCACATCATGCTTTAAGTTAATATTTTGGGCCTGGATATTTTTTCCCCTATCAGGTGTATCAAAGACAATACCTATGTCAACCTCCATTCTCCACAGAAGAATGTGGCCCAGTTCAAGTTCAATGCCTTCAGCATTCTTGATAGCTACGATGTGGTCTACCTGCAATGTAAGATTGTGATGTGCAGAGAAAGGGACTACTCTCGTTGCTCCAAGGGCTGTACAGAGCGAAAAAGGAGAGATGCAGATCCGTTGGAGCCCAAGAAAGAGCAGACTGAGCATTTCCAGGTAGTGGGACCACTAGTGATCCATAAAACGATCAGTCAGAGCAAGACCCGAGTATGATTTCTCCAACTTGTATGTGAATATATTAGAAATTAGGAGCAGCCTACTTCTTGCAGCTAAGTAGTGTTTGGTAAATGAGAAATAATCATTACAGAGACAAGCAAGAGAAACAGAAGTATTGCTGTTCTGAGGTTTGTTACTAAATAAATCTCTAATTACTGCACTTCTAAGGCAGTTACCTTTTCTAGGCTGAAAATGGTGATTTTCTAATTCTTCCTTATCGAGAAGTTGATCATTATTTTAAAGAGTATAAAATGTTATTAAAAACAGGATTGTCTCCCTCTACCTCATGGGTAATTTAGAGGCTTTTTAAAAAAAATCGATTACTTATTATTAAGATACTAGCAGGTGGATCTGTCACTCTGGTGATGCAAGAATTTTCCGATCTTGCTAAGAATCTTATGAAAAATAAACTAAGTGTCTGTCAGGAAGCCACTGCTCATTTTTCTTTAAACTATAGTAATGGGACAGTTGAATCACATGTGTCATTGATTCATCAAAACAAGCTTTAATTGGTTTTGCTTCAAAGGGAATAAATTGGAGCCCAGCTTTATGGGGTTGGGATTTCAAGTATCTGCTTTCCGAGCTACCAGTTCCTCATGTGGTAGTGTTCTCAGTCTGTTTCTCAGATCTTGCATCATCCAGGAAATCTGAGAAGTACCCAAACAGATAAGGAAAGAACCACACACTCCAGTGCGTTCCTGTTAAAGAAAGCAGCACCTGTTTTATCTTTTTCCTGTCACAGGAAGACGCCTATGGTAGCCTTATTACTCTCAGAATTTCCTGTAAATACAAAGACTTGAACATTGATGGGGTTTTTTGTTTGTTTTTGCTTGCTAAGAAAATTTATTAACAATATTTAAAGCATGAATTCTTGTCTCCAAGAAGCTATTCCAGTTTTTTTCAATAAATAGTGATGTAAGAGATGAGACTGCTATATTGTGAAGTCCCACAAAGCAATGGGCATTATCTGATGCCACCTGGGAGCCACCCTCCAGATCCTAAAACACAAAAATCTGACAACTGACCTAAAAGGCTGTTGTCTCTAATAGGAACACCTTAGTTCTATTCGCAACACGTCCTTCATCAGTAACTATGTTGGTAAAAAATATGACACTGATATTTATTTTGATAAAGTTCCCTCATACACAGAAATTGATGAAATATGGCTTCTGGTCAATATGGTGAACAAGACATCTTTAAATCGATTAATATTCAGCCACGTTAAACAATGATTTTAGCATCAGGCATCTATTTTACACAAATTCTTCAAAGGAATAAAGGAGTTTTTGTGGAGTGCTAGTTTCCACTTTCCAAGGTTCAACTTCCCGTTAACCATGCCTATCCATAATGTGTTGATGAAGTAGATTGAGGCTTAACAACTGCCAAAATGTAGCATGTAGGGCTGGGGATGTAGATCAGTGATAAGGAGCTTGGCTAGCCTGTGTGAGGCTCTGGGGTCAATCCACAGTTTTGAAGAAAAATCTACCTAAAAGAAAGAAAACAGCTAATGCTTCATGACTTTCAACAAATCCCTACTATGAAAAGTACTGGCAATGAAAGAATTAATATTTAAACCAGTCAGTCAATCCCAAAGAACGTGTAGATCAGCTTCATTTGGTGTGGTTCAAGGGACCAGATCCAGGAAGCGGCCTTCTCTAAAAGTACTCCAGGTGGTTCTTAGGAACAGTGAAGCTTTAATGCCAGGCTAAATTTATTCAGCATCCCATGCCTCATGGATCAAAATGCACTTCTTTTCAAGGAGAATCCTGCAGTCGGGGAACACCAAGGGTGTACACTGAAAAAGCTCCAAGAAAAGCCTACTCTCTCTACCAAAAGGACCAGCAAAGAGACAAACCAGCAATACAGGAAACTTAGACAAAAACTGTCCTACTCTAGCCGATCACCAGGGAAACCCTGAGCCTCACCCCCCTCCAGCCTACAAAAGTTGAATGCAGAGCCTAGCCCCCATGCTCCCCAGTGTCCCTTCCCTCCTTTCTCCCCTCACAAGGGTGAGGTCAAAAGGCAAGCTAGGAACGTGGGTGCACATCACCTCCAGACAGTGGCAGGACCCTCAACAGCACATCCCCTGTCAGATACAGACCAAGTAGGAAGACCACTCCACTCCTATGGGAAAAGGATGAACAACTCCTTTCATTCTGTGCTGGTGAAATCAGGCCATGGGTGAAGGAGTGGAGGCAGGTCTTTCACTCCTGCATGCCACCCCTCGGGGCAGCTGAGCCCAAGTGGATAGCCTGGACTCCAGCCCCTGGCCTCTCTAGTTTGCATGAGCCTGGTATTCTATGACCATCCCTTTGTTTATAGGAATACTTTATGAAATACTTTAAGGAAGTCTCTTGTCTACAGTATAGAGGTAAATTTGCCTTGTGAGACACTCTGAAATCCTGTTTAGTGAGCTGTTTATTAGCTGATTTAGGGAATGAGTGCAGTGGCTCCTCAGGGGTGACACCCAGATGCCACTTCAGACTGTCACCCATTCTCGAGGCTGCTAGAGATCATTGATGGTTGATGGTTCTTAGTGCCACTGGTACCCCCAAATTTCCCTCAGCTCAAGACATCTGTCTTGTCCAAGTTTATAGCTATAATTTAAGCCAACAGAGGTATATAAAGTCTGAGCACAGTGCCTCAATGGGACATCTGAAGGGCCAACCTGTTCCCAGGACTCCCCAGGAAATTGGCTGGGCCCTTTTACTGAAGCTGCTTTCCAGTTCATCAGCTCCCAGTCCTGCCTCACTCACTCATCACAGGAGTGACCTTGAACACCCTTCCCAGGAAACCTCTGGGTAAGGGTGTATTTTCCTGAATCCCCACCCATGGCAGTCAGGACTAGTGTGGCCTGAGAAACAAGTTCTAAAATGGGATTCTGGCACCGGCACTGAGAACTCGTCATTGGTGGGGGATGGAACGTGGATGCCCCAACTCCTCAGATATTCTCTCATTTAGTCCCCGCCACACTCAGCAAGACGGTAGCTGCTACCATCCCCATTTTAAATTGTGGAGACCTGGACAGCACACTCAAGGTAAGTGTGAAGAACTACAGGTCAGGCCACTAACTCTAGACTCATAGAATTACTATAGTTTTTCCTAAAGAAAAAAAATATATATATATTTAAATGGTAGTGTACAGTGGGGCGTGGTAGCACACACCTGTAATCCCAGCACTCGGGAGGCTGAGGCAGGAAGTTCACCCTGAGTTTGAGGCCAGCCTGGGCTATATAGTGAGTCTGAGGACATCCTGAACTACATAGGGAGATCTTATCTCAGAGAAAAAAAAATAGTGGTGTACAAACCAACAATGAATTGGTATAGCTCAATACCTCCATTACAAAGGTCTTTTGGGGCTCACGGTAATACAACTTTCTACTCTAGTGAGTCACAATATTTAATAATTTAATAATTAATTTTTAATAATTTTCTTTCTTACACTTTCTGCCTACTTGCCCTGTTGGCCAGCTCCATTGACCAGCAGAGGCTATCCAGTCATTTCCTGAAGGAGAGACCACTGAAGGGCAGCCACCAAACTAGGCTTTTGTGCCACTTTAAATACTGAATGTTATCTGCCCATTCTAACTAAATTTCAGGTGTTTTCATGATAGGTTAGAAAAGCTTGCAATAGAGTTAAGTTTCATGGATGAACATACAGAAAAGTCACAGCATGGCTACTTGGAAAAATGTTTAGAAGATCTCCATGGAGATAGTAAAAAGAAAATAGAGACAGTTTGGTTTGATTTAAAGCTGGAAAATCTTCAGATCCTCCAAGAATTGTTCTGGGATAGTACAGTTTCTATCACATCCATTGTGTATTCCCTCCAGCAACCTGTGTATGTGATACATTTACAGTGTAACAAGAGTGTCTTCGGGCATTCAGGAATGTAATTACCTGTTTGGATTTTATAGAACCTGAAACTGTGTGTGTTCCTAGGTGATGAGGAAGCATAATACAGCACTACTCATCTAACATAATTAGCTTCAGAGTTTTAATATCTGTTCACCCACTATACACGGGAACTTGTAAATCATATCCTTGCTAGTATGATTAATTATTGGCTTTGATATTTGATGATACATAGGAGGAAAATATTTTTATTCCATTAATCTAGAAACTGTATGAAGTGTCTCATTTTATAGTCAGGTTCTTCCTCTCTTTTTCTGAGCTGCTTAAGATGAGAAACACTGAGACTGCGTTTCGGCCGTAAAACACGGAAAGCTGAGCAACTGCACTGCACTCTTCTGCACTTCAGTTTCAGATATATAACTTTCGATGTTTCTAAGATAGCATATTTGCCATTTCTTGATTGCATTTTACATTTGCATTGTTCATTTAGCACTTGGCAAATAAATGCATTGAACTTTAAAGACTACTTTTCTTAAACAAATATAAACCTTTTTCTGTTCATCTGGTATTTGGTTAAAGTGTTTCTTGTTTACGAAGAGATGCTTATAATTCATGTAATGACTTCAGTTCCTAAGATGAGAGCTAATGGATGTAACATTTGTTCATCTCAGTCATCTTTTAATGAATATACTGACACAGTGACATAAAAGTCTGTGTATCACTTTTTCAGGCCCTTCCCATTTTATTCATATCCTGGGTAGCCATGAAGTATCATTTCTTTCAACATGCTGGGATAAATGTGTCTTGCTTAGAGCCAAGCCAGTTAGTTAATAGGCCTGCAGCCTCTGGTATTTGTAGTCTGTCCGTTGATTCACAAAATGCCTCACTGTGATCGTGACCACAAGCACTACATTCAGAGCGAGGACCATGAATGAAAACAGATGTAGACTGTTGAAAGGCTGGCTCCGAGTTTCTTCTGCGGGTGTCTGATGCAGAACTCCTGTAACTGGAGCAAAAACAAAACAAAACTTGTACCATTATAAAATGTTGGTAACACTTATCGTATCTCCACACACCCTTTGACTCTTATGCATGAATTAATGCATAACTCCAAAACTAATATTGAGGAACCATTGTCAAATATTTTATTAACTTGTGTTTATGTTGAATTTATTTGTTTCAAATGGTCGACTTAGTTTGGTTCCTTGATATAATACAAAAATGTGAAATTCAAGTATAATAATCAAATGGAAATGCAGGTTCATGTATTAATGGTCATTCTTTACCATAGCTGTCAAAATATATTTGGCAACAGGAAACAATTTTATTATTTTGAAACGGGAAAAGGATAATTTTCTAATATGTTGGACATTTCCATAATGATTTTTATTCACTAATTTTCAACTAATTTCAGACTTCTGTAGATACTATGCTATATATTATACTACCAATGCTATAAATTCACCATGAATGCCTTTTAGTGAATGTATTTATTATAGTTACTGAATTTAATTTTTGTTGGCGCTGTGTTCTTTGGGCTGAAGAAATGTTTTGCCGCAAGTGAGAATCATTCCTTTATAATCTATGCTACTATGAATAAATAAAGAGATAAGTTATATAATTCTTTATGCCACAATCACACCTAGGATAAATTCTTAAAAAGATGTTTTATTTCATTATGGCTTATCTTAAGCCATTTAATTATGGATTATCCTTGAGTAGTTACAGTCACCTCTTTCTCATACAACCTAACTGGTCTCAGGCATCAAGCCTTAAAAAAGAGCTGAGTAGTCCTGTGTCAATAGAGTAGATTCTCTGTTTTTAAAAAGTAATTTTAGGAGCCAGGCATGGTGGCATACACATGTAATCCTAAATACTTGGGAGGCAGAAGCAGGAGGATTGCTGCAAGTTCGAGGCCAACATGAATTATATACTGAGTTCAAGGCCAGTCTGTGCTACAAAGTGAGACCCTGTCTCAAACAAAACAACAAAACAAAACAAAACTTTAGCTGGGCATAGCTGGTGGCACACACCCGTAATCCCAGCAGTCTGGGAGTCCCAGGCAGGAGGAGAGCAAGTTCAAGTCCATCCTGAGTAACCTAGTGACTTAGTGAGACCCTGCTTCCAAATTTAAAAAGGTCTGGGAATGTAGCTCAATGTGAAGGTGCTAGATTCAATCCCAAGTACTACCAAAATAAATAAATAAATAAATAAATAACCAAAAAAGTGATTTTTTTTCCAATAAGATATTGTATAGAATGCTGGCTGGCTTTTTTGTTTTATTTAGGAGTTAAAATACATCTCTTCTTACAAAGAGCACATAAATATATGAAAAAAAATTCAACATTACTGGCCATTCAAGAGATGCAAATTAAAAGAATGCTAAGATTCCATCTGACTCCAGAAAAAATGGCTGTTACCAAGAAATCCACCAGCAACAAATGCTGGCAGGGCTTTGGGGGAGAAAGGAATTCTTCTCCTCTGTTAATGGGAGTGTAGACAGGTGCAACCACTGTGGAAATCAGTGTGGAGATTTCTCAGAAAACCAGGACTACATGTTCCATTTGACCCAGCTATTCCCTTTTCTTGGTATTCTCCCAAAAGAATGAAAAGCATCATATCACGGCAATATATGCACACCTATGTTTATAGCAGCACAGTTGTGTAATAACCAAATCCTGGCAACAGCCCAAATGTTCATCAGCTGGTGAATGGATAAAAGAAGATGTGGGCATGGTGGTGCATGCCTGTAATCCCAGCTCTTAGGAGGCTGAGGCAGAAGGATCATTGCAAGTTCAAGACCAGCCTGAACTGCATAGCAAGACCCTGTCTCAAAAACAAAAACAAAAAACAGAATGACATGAGACTTGGGGCCAGGTATATAGCTCAGTGGCACAAGTACCTACCTGGAAAGTGCAAGATCCTGAGTTCAAGGCCCAGTACAAAAACAGACGTGATTTTTTTATACAATGAAGTACTACTCTGCCATAAAGAAGAATAAGCTTGAGGCATTTCTAGGTAAATGGATGCACATTGAAACCATTCTGTTAAGTGAAATAAATCAGCCACATATGTGTAAATATTGCATTGTTTCTCTGCTGTGAGAAACCAAAAGTGTAAATGAGGACCAAAATGTATAATAGGTATTAGGAAATAGGAAGAAAGTGTTCAAATGGGAAGGGGAACAATGGATGGGAAGGGGGAAAGGAAAGAAGGTAAAAGGGAAAAAATTAGAAAAGAAGGAAAAATGGAAACAAAATTTTTGAAATGGGGAGAGGAGAATGGATTGAAAGGAGGGTAGAGGAATGGGGAAAAAAGAAACAAGTTATATCATGTACAGATACAAATTTCCTATGATGAATGCGATCATTATGTATAGCTGAAATGTACCAATAAAATCTGATTGGAGGAAAAAAGTACATGGCTTCTGATTTAGTTACTGGCTATGATGTCTATATCAAACAGGAAGGGAAAGGAAACTTGTCTTTAGAAATGAGCATGATGCTTGTATACTCAAAAACTACGTGATACACTGGTGAATCATCAGCATATCATCTTAACACTGTACCCAGTATGCATATTATCAACCGATGTAAACAAATATTTATCCTGTGTGCTTACAAGTCACCTCTTATTTACTAAAAGTTTTATTATAAATCTCTAAAGTACACATCTTAAAAACAACTGCATTTTATAAGCCAAGAGGTGTTCTTAGATCATGACATGTTTTTTTTTCTTACCTGAATCTCCACTAGCACTGCGATCCCTTTTCAGACGAATAGGTCCTATGATAGACTCCGTCTTCCACTTGTATGAAGAAATATCTCGTTTCCTTCTATGGACACAGCCTTGATTACAGCGAGACTGGTGGTCACCGCTATCACATATCAAAATCTTACACTGCAGATACACAGAATTCAGACTTCTCAAGAATTTAAAGGCATTAAACTGGAATCTTCCATGGTGTTCAAATAAGGGATACACCTTACAAGTCTCATCTTGACTACATCTGAAAGGGAATTCATGAACACGTTCAGAAGATACTGCAGTAGTTCATCTTTCCCATACTAGGAAAAGATGATACAAAGTTTCCAATAAGCTATCTAATTTGTGAATCTAGAAGTTTCTCCAGGAAAAACAACATCTGTGGCTCACACTACAGCAAGCTAAAACTATGGATCTGATTCCTGGATCACATAGTAAGGTTTCTTCTACCTTTAAAATTCCTGTCCATGTGAACAAATCAGAAAATTGACATCTGTGTATGGAGAATCGAACACTTCCTCTCTTGCTTGTTATTAATATATCAGCCTGGCTGATGTAGTAAAATCTATTAGCTTCTAGGAAGGAAAAGGAAAACATTTCCTTTCAAATAAGAATTTTATACTTTTAAGAAAGCTACATACATTTTCCTGATGATATTGTGTTCTAAAGATGACACACATTAAGTAATGTTCCAAGTATTTGTTAAAAATAACCAACATATACAAAAGTCAAAAACATAAATAGGTCCCTCTTGACAAAAAGTAAATTTATTTTAATATTTTGTAAATATCCTTGAAATGCTACATATGACCTATGTCTATAAAAGATGATTTAACTTAAAACTTGGTGACATGAACACAAAAACTGTATTCCCTAAAATGAATAAGATAAATTTAATGAAATTAAAGAGATAGGATAATTTTAATTTAATTTAATTCCATGGTAATAGCACTAGGAAAAATCGATTCCAGGTACCAAAAAATAATATTATTTTACTAAAATCACTATTACTCTTGGGAAGGAATATCAGACATCAGTTACATTGCTACATACCCACTCTTGATTAAGTCGTAAGTGGGAGAACCAAAGTCAGAAGTGGGAGAGGCTATACAGGCATCGAGAAACACCACCAAGGTTGGATCTGAGGTATGCAGACTGACTTGAACAAAAAGAGTTTGGTTCAAATCCACATAATATGGTGACTCCAATATAGGGTTTTCAAATGAGTTAGATTCAAAAAAAGCCATGCTCGTATTGTATTTTCCCAGAGCATTTTGATTTTGTATGACATCATCTTCTGTTATGTACATGATCTCCACAGTGGAATTATATTCCATTTCACATTTCACAACAATCTGGAGATGTTTCTGACGGGTGATCACCGCAGAAGTCGGGGATACAATAAAAGTGACTATGTTGGTGTAAGTAATTGAATGGTCTTCTACCTGCAGAACAGGATGGAATTCAAATTTCATATTTTAGTCCAGTGATACTTTAGAGCATACATGTGAATGACTCTTGCAGATAGATAAATAATTTTCTTAAATCACAAGATAACAGCTTTTGTGTCAAAATATGCTTTAAATGTCTTAATGAAGATATATTTGGGGACAAGAACAATGAAAGTGTGAGAAGAGAGATACAGCTTGAAGACAGAATTGAACACAAGTTTTTCAACTACATGAAAATCAATTTTGGACCTGGTGTGGTGATGCATGCCTGTAACCCAACCACTCAGCAGGCTGAGGCAGGAGGATTGCCACAAATTTGAGACTAGTATGTTGCCTGGGCTGCCTACTGAGTCCAAGGCCAGCCTGAACTACATAATGAAATCCTGTCTCAAAAAAATAAAAATCGAATTTGAATGCAAATTTACAGTCCTATAAAGACTTTGAATTCTACAACATATTCTTTATGTAAGGAGCACTAAATGTAGCTAACCAGGCAGTTTCTCAATTGTACACAGACAGGAGCTCTGTAGGGCTCCCTCAACTATCTTCCTTAGTGTGGTAAAACCTGTGCTCATTTTTGGCACACACAAAAAGATTTACTTCTGCCCTTATCAATTCCTCTTGTGATGCCCTCTTTCTCTTCAGTTAGACTGTTTCTTAGCATCCTGAGTGAAAAGTATACAACAGACATCCTAAAGGGACCTACAGGTTGAAAGTGCCTGAAATCTTGAATCCAAGTTCTAAAACATGCAGAACAAATCATAGACTTAAAATAAAATCTTTGATATTTAAAATAAGGAAAATGGTTTTACCAACTGTCTTTATAAGGGAAGAAGATCTTTAAAATTCAGCTCAATTGTTACTAAATATGAGATGTAAATGGTTTCTGCACAAGTGTTCCATAGTACATAGATATTCAAACTCTCTCTCTTACACACATTTTCAGAGATCTTTACCTTCTGGGGGAAAAAAACAAAACACCCTCCTGTTACCCTGAGAATAGATCCAACAGTTTGGCATTTATGCATGAATGACTGTGAGCAATTGTGCGTTCTCACATGTTCATCAGGTGTTCAGTCATTATGAGCTGACCATGCTTTGTGGAAACGGCTAGCAAGCATTATGCTCACTGCATTACCAACATGTATTTAGCATTTGATAGACACCAACTGTCAGGGTTTCACTTTACCTTTTTGATTGTACCACATTCATCCAGAGGGATAGAAAATTCCACAACATTTGATACTTTCGGTCTGCAAGTTGGGTCATTTAGTTGTAAGTTATTCTCATTATAGTTAAATGACTCCAGATAGGATTTGCTTATGATAGCTCTCATCTTGTCAGAGTCACAGATTAAAGCAGCTGTCAGGGAAACAAAGAGTGGAAAGGATGATCATGTTTGAACTCTGGATTTTGGATTTCCATGTGCAGGTGAGTCTCTGAACAGCCAAAAATCCATGTCAGTGGTAGTTGAAGCCTGAGACAGCTAAGCAATTGATGCGCTTTTCACCACGTTCATTTTCACCTTGCTTGAGACTAGAATCTGTAAATCTAATATTTTTTATATCTTTTCAGAAGGCAGTAAGAGAACTAGTCCCTATTTTCTACAGAAATATTTTTCAGGGGAATAAAATTGTTTCTTCTTCTGTTAACATTGCACAGAAATTATTGTCAAGCCTCAGATTATGACAGTGTTCCCAAGTATACATAATAGGTTTGCACATAGTGATAACTACAGGTAGGCAGTTTTTATGTAAAGAGCTCAAAATTGCTAAGAAATACAAAATATAACTTACTAGTGTTGACATTCTCTGCATAAATTGAAGTGTAGGAAGCAGAAAAGCCCCGGTAGGAATTGGCATAATCTGTAGATAACACAACAGTCAAAGAGTCTGAGGAAGATTCGAAGGTGGGTGTCACACGGCCACAGACTTGTCCCATCAGGCCAGACGTGGTTGAGGAACCATCGTAGACAGCAATAAAATCAAATCTGCAGTGGTCATCTATTTCTAGGCTAAGGAAAAGAGCCTCTGGTGAAAATGTTTTTTAAAACCTATTCAAATCTACCAGCTATCATCACATTCTTAAGGGATTCAGGATTTCTCCTTACAACAGTATCTCAGGTTTATAATGATAAGTGTAGGATTTTGTCACCTGATGGAACCTTCAGAAAAATAGTCAGCTAGTTCAGTGCAATAGTATTGCTGAATGTCTTTCTTTCTACGTCAATTCCTTGAAAAGTTTCCACATATAGAGACTGTATGTGATTACTTATCTTCCCTGGGGCCCCCCAGTTGCCAGGTGGGTTTACTGCATTTGCTCCCATGGGGGTGGTTCCCAGTACTTACAAAATCTCTTTGAAGTCTAATCTTATCTTGTAACCTTTTTCCACTTGTATGTGCCACACACAATAAGCCAGCTCGGGATGCGGCTGTGGGTAATTGGGACTGGTAAAGGATCCTTCCAAAGAATCCAGGTAACCACCACAGTTTGGAATAACTGAAAGAGATATGAAGGTGATCAATAATGTAAATCAAAATAGAGACATCTTTCAAGTCATGTATTGTGAATGGCCTCCCCTGGGTGTAATTTCATCTCTGTCTTTCCCAAGGGCTATGTATTTAGGTTCTGATTCTTCTTTATCAATGGAATTTCTGCCCCTTGGTGCAGGGCATACAGCAGATCTTTATATTGTTCCAAATGAATAATAAATCTGTCACAGCTGTAGAGATTCTCCTGGATTAAGTCACACTGTTAGGACCAGCTCTGGAGTCTCATCCTCCCTTAGCTCCAGCCTATCTGTCTGGACCCATTGACCACTAGGAAGTGGGCTGCTGCCCCAGCCTCTTCTTTCTTCCCAGATCTGCTAAGAGCTGCTGGCTCTACCATCCATTCCTTCTCTGCTACTTTTGCCTCTCCCTACCTTAGTCATGCTGCTGTTCAAAGCTGAGCTCAGATGCACCCTTCATGAACATGCTTTTCATCCTTCTCTGGCCTACTAAGTATATAAGGAAGCAGCAGGACAAATAAAACAAGCAATACTGAAGGCTCTTTCAAGGGGCATATAAAGTGGTTTAGATTGGCCAAATCGTAGGATGTGTGTAAGGTAAGGGCTAGACACCAGGTTTGAAAAGGTGATCTGCGTCTAGCTTAGGAAAATCTTGACTGCTCCACTCTAAAAATGTTGTGGCACCAAGAAATGAATGGTTTAAGCAGAAGATTATCAAGGTGTTCTCTGGGCCTTGGAAAGAAAACCAAAGTGGAATCTTTCCCACAGACCCACTCCCTCAAATTCATGGCACTCTGCTATGAATAAAAATGGAATTTAGATACTGCAAATGCAAAACGGTATAAAATAAAGCTATCTTTAAAAAATTAAGCCAACTCCACGTGCACTCCACAGTTTTCTTGTTAGAATCACCTGGGGGGCTTGATAAGCATGAAGGGTCCACAGCCCCAATCTACATCCAATGATCTAAATCGTCACTGCCAAAGTCTCAGCATTATTACTGAACAGGCTGAGGGTGGGGTCCCTACTGCCAGCTCTAATAACACAGCCCCTGTGACCATCTGATCATCCCCAGCTGTCTTCCCCACCTAGGAGCTCCCACAGAAGCAAGGAATCAGAATCTTCATGGTGAGTCCCACATCTGTGATTTAACAAGTTCTCCAGATTATTCTGTGCATGGTCGAGGTAGAGAACTGCGCCCCTCCCAAGCAGAGAGGTCTCTGAGGCAACAGGTCAAAGTAAGATTGAAAACCCCAGAGCCAAAGCAGGTATCACCTGTGTTTGCAGAACCATAGGAAAAGGATGTGCACATAGCAACTTACTGGTTTCAGGAGAGAAGAAGTAATAGAAGATAAAGACGCTTCTTTGGATTTTTGCAGAGTCTGTGATTACTTGAAATGTCAGTGTGTTGGA
>RJWT010023437.1:0-16816 GCA_004365215.1 Cuniculus paca | reverse complement strand
GTGGTGTACACCCTAGCAGTTGCTGGCCTGCCACCCCGGGTCCGCTCTCAAATGCTTCTTCCTGGATCCACGTCACTGCTCTAGGAACCTGTGTGAGACAGTCAGCCTTCTCCTCATGACAAGGTCCTGGCAGACATTCACATTCACCTCGAATGAAGAAACACCAAGGGCCTGAAGCAGCCTATTGGGCTGCATTGCTTAGGTCGGGGTTTTTCGAGATGGCTCGGGGGAGATCCAGTTACTGGAGGTGACTACGTGCCCCCCTTTTCAGATTCGTCCCAGTGAATTTTGTGCAGTTGTCAGCCACACAACTGTCTTCTGGTTCAGTGTAACTGTAAACTTTATTTCTCATTGTAAAATGGAACTTATACATAATGATCTCATTGATCCTTTAACAACGCCACACCCTAGTGATTCAAAAATTCAGTGTGTATAGGAAACTTTGTTAAAAATACAGTTCTGGGCTCCTCCCACCAGAGACTTACAACCTATATAGCTGAGGTCCTCACTTTAGAAAGCTCTTTTAGCCAGGTATGATAGCACATGCTTTTGATCTCAGGACTCAGGGAGGCTGAGGCAGGAGGGATCCTGCCCAACCTGGGCAATTTAGGGAGAACTTGTCTCAAAGTTAAGGTCCAATCCCCAATACATAAATAAATAGCCCTGTTTCAGGCCCCCCTGCTGTGCCCAAAGTGCTGGGTATTTCTGTCCCAATTTGCTACGCGTCTCTCCCGTAGGTTATTTCCTGCTTCTCTTTCCAGCCTGTTTCTTTAACACACTAGTTTATCCGTGAATACAACAGATGCCTGTTGTCACTAGCAGGACTGGGAGCTCAGTGTCCCCGGGAGGTGGGCTTCCCGAACTCCTCCTCGGGGGCAAAGGCAGGGTGGCTGCTGAAGCGTGGCTCTTCTACAGGTGCTGCTGGCCCTCTGCCTGTCCTGGCTCCTCTGTTTTGCGCTCACCGTCACTGACGTCCTCCCCTCGGCCCCCACCGCCCCGGAGTACCAGGCCCGCACTGACTCAAGAGGCAGTGTCCTGAGCCAGGCCCCTTGGTTTCGCATCCCTTACCCAGGTAGGGGCACATGGTGGCTCTGCTTGCTGCGGACAGCCCACAGGGCTCAGGGAGGGCATTGTAGTGGGTAATGGCTCTGGGAGGGGTTGACAAAGAGGGTCAGGCCCAGGAGGACTATCTCTGACTCTTGAGAGATACAGGAGGCCCCAGGTCACTCTGCAAAGCCTGCAGAGCAGTAGACAGACGGAAGACTGGCATCCCAGATCCACCTTGGAGCCGGGCTCTGTCCCCTCCACGTTGCTCAGGACCCAAAGGCTGGGAGTGGGGTGGGAAAAGGAAGACAAAGGCTTGACCCTGGAGCATACCTTCAGGTCTTCTCCTGGGTTCAGGGGTCCTCACAAAGGGAACCAGCCTTCCCGGGACCCCTCTGGCCATGAAAGACGTGGGCTTCAGCAGCTCTCCTGAGTGGATGTGGCTCTGCCCTGCATTTTCAGGACAGTGGGGCCTTCCAACCGTCAGCCTCGCTGGGGTCTTCGGGATCATCGCCGGCGTGATCTCCTCCATGGTGGAGTCTGTGGGTGACTACTATGCCTGTGCCCGGCTGGCAGGGGCCCCACCCCCTCCGAAGCACGCCATCAACCGTGGCATCAGCATCGAGGGCCTTGGCTGCCTGCTGGCAGGGGCCTGGGGGACAGGGAATGGCACCACCTCTTACAGTGAGAACATCGGGGCACTGGGCATCACCAGGGTAAGGCTGCCGACTGTGTTCCTGGCCACCGGGTGGGCAGATGACTCTGTGTGCTGTGTTAGTTTCCTGTGACTGCTGTAACAAATCAGCAGAGGCCACATTCTTATCTTACTGGTGGAAGGTCAGAATTGGAATGGGTCAGTTCTGGGACTGCAGAGAAGGTGTCCCTGGGCTGTGCTCCTGTCTGCAGAGCGTGCAGTGTGTGCGTAAGGCGGGGCTTGCCCACCTTCATCCTCATTGGAGGCTGTGTGTTCCTGGACCGTGGCCCTTCCCCCATCTCCCCTGCCACCACTGGGGAAGGCTTTCCACTTGCGAGGACCTACCTACCTAGTCCTTCACTCAGTCACATGTTAGAGGCCTTTTTCAATTCAAAGTGACACACGGTTTGGAGGTGAGGATATGGGTGTCTTTGCCTTCTGCTCTTGGCCGTCCTTGGCTGTGGTGCTGCCACGCAGTCTGTGCTGCACTGGCAGGTGGCGCCTTTCTGAGGTTCAGGAGGGAGGTCCACCACCCTGCCCAGACTGAACATTCCATTTCAACCTGGTCCCTGTCACCTGATGTCCCTGGCACCATACTCCCAGTGGCTCTGTGGACCCCCCCCCATCCTGACTTCTCCTGCAGCCCTTCCTTAGCGAGTTCATCCCAGCCCCAGACCATCCTAACCTTCGTACTGTCTGCGGTTTCCTGGCCAGTCCCATTTGCCCGACATGGCGCCTTTCCTGGCCTCCTTCCTCCCTTGCCAGCACCATGGCCCCCCCTCTCCCTCCTGGATTCTGTAGCAGTGCTGCACACCCACTCTTGCCAGGCCCTGGCCTATCTCAAATCCACCTAACTCACAACTGCCCAAGGGTCCTTCTAGAGCCTAATTCTGAGTTGATTGGGCTCTGTTTACACCTGCCATGCGGCCCCACACTTTACACAGTAAATCTCTAGAAGGTGAGCAAGAACTCTTTGGGATGGCGCTTTCTAAAGTGACTTAGGAAAGAACAAAATGATTATGTCCCTTTCTTCGAGCTTCAGCTGTCTCTTCAGGGGCTCCCAGCCTGAGTCCTGGGAACTATGGAGAACAAAGGCTGCCTTGGTGGCCCTGCTGTGCAGCTGGTGGCACCACTCCTTCCAGCTTAGGTCTGTGTGGCCTCAGCACAGCTGCAGCTAAAATCCCTGAGCAAACGGCTGATGAGCCCCACCCCTACCACGTCCCGTGACTCTTTTGCTCTCACCCAAAGTCTCCAGGCCCCGAAGGGCTGCGGGTGAGGGGAACATCTTTCCACCGGAAGGTCACAGACTCACACATGTAGCAAGCGGCTCCCTAAGTATAAAGCAGCAGCTCTTTCCTTTCCTGTTAGCAGGAATGAATCTCAAGCAAAACAACATTGCATTCAATAGATAAAAAATTTCTTTGTGCATTATTCCTAAACTTTTAGAAGTGAGCGAAAGACAGGAAAGACAGCCAGGCAGGGAACAGGCTACAGTCATGTAGGACATTGTCCACCCTGAGGCACAGGTGCAAAAACCACCGGCTATAATGGGCCCACCCTACCCCTCGTGGCCCTTAGAGGTATTGCTTTGTGTGGCATCTTTGCAAGGAGGTGCTCCCATCCCCCAGAGAGCTGCTGTCACTTCTTAGGATGTCATGGTTTCCAGCCCAGATGTCTGTCCTGAGGCCAGAGAGGCCCAGGGCTGCGTGGTGAATGCATGTGGTAATGGGACTGGGGAAGGACTGCCTTCCTATAAAGACCATCAACATGTCCAAATGGTACTGGTTGAACCTGACAAAGTGATCTGTTGTGCTTGTAGTCATACCCTTAGTTAATTGCTTCCTCAGTTAATCGTCAAGCTGCAAAACAAAATGAAACATTCTTTGGATGTGGTAGAAATTTCCAATATGGACAATTAAATAAATAAGCTGTTGTACTGGAAAGAGAAAAATAAGCGAATATATAATCTACTTTTATTGCTGCATTAATGGACTTTAATTGACACTAGATTATCTTTTTAAAAGATTTGACTGTGGTAAAAAGGACCAACCATAAAATTTGCCACCATATACATTTATAAGTAGTACATTCATTCTGTTGTACAACACATCTCCAGAACTTTATCATCTGGAAAAATCAAAACTTCATTATAGTCTCCTGCCCCACCCCCCTTTTTATTTTATGATGCTGGTGATTGAGCCCAGGACCTTCAGACTGCATTCCATCCTCAGCGCCTTTTATTTTTATTTTGAGACAGGACCTAAGTCACTGAATTGTTTAGGCTGGCCTCAGTCTCAAGGTCCTCCTACCTCAGCCTCCAGGAATGCTGGGACCACAGGCATGTCCCACTACGCCTAGCTACATTATAGAACCTTTTATAGACACACATGGGTGAGAAACACAGTCAAGAACTGTTTAAATATATAAATTGACAGCAGACTCACGATGAGACATTAAGGCCAGCCCTGTAGTACAGCCCTAACTTTGGAGAATGATACTCAGTGCCTCAAAATCAGAGGTCATTTTTTTAAAGTCTTAGCTCTTCTTTTTAGTGCAGGTTTTAGTTGATGGCAAAATTGAGTGAGAAGTGAGGGGCCTGTTTCTTCCACACAGGCCTGAGTCACCCTCCCCTGCCCGCCTTTTGTGACTCCTCACAGCCACACACTTGGTAGAATTCCTGGGCCCACAGGGCAGAGTCCATGTAGGGGTTCCCTCTCTGCAGTATGTGCCCTGGACAGTATTTCACATATCCACTGTCACAGTGTCACCTGGAGCAGTTTCGTCACACTAGAAACTCAGAGGCTATTTTCACCTTGCTGGCAAAAACTCACCCAGAGCCACACTGTGAAGCTGAGTGGCACAACAGGTTGTAGGGACAGCGCTGACCGCCATGTGCACCCAGCCCTGCGGGGGGCCTGTACGGATCCTGTCCATGAGCTCATGCCGGGGTGGGCTGTTTCTTCTTCTTTAAATCTTGCAGAAACTTCATTCTATTTCATGATCTAAAAGCCACTGTAAGAAAGTAGCCAAAACACATTTCTTCAGTATTCCGGAACTCCTAGCTACTCAACAAACCCCATGCACACCAGGCATGGCAGTTACCAGTGATTCCAACCAGGTCCAACACTGTGAAAGTCAGTTGTGAGAGCTCAGCCTGAGAGCAACAATTGACGCTCACTCGCGAAAGTGAACTTTAAGGTGCTGGAGGGGACCAGCTCCACTCTCGGATAGCGGGGGAAGGGTGTTATTCCAGGTCTGTATGCTAAGCATGCCTTCACAGAAGGAAAAGCCATAGTTAATGATCACCTGTTGAGAAAATCTACCATTGTCCTAACAGAGAAAATGGGTGGGGTAACAATAATGAAATGACTTTTATGGGGCATATTTTAAAAATGTGAACTACATCATGTCACTGCCTTGCTTAAAAACTGTCTATGAAAAATTTTCTTGTCTTGGAGCTTTTTACTTCCTACTTTTTTTTATTGCAAATTAATACACAAACCATTAAATTTACCACCTTGATCATCTCTAAATGTACGTCTGGTAGTGTTCAGTACCTTCACATTCTTGTTGGCCATCAGCACCACCCATCCCTGGAACTCTCATTAGCCTGCACAACTGAACCTCTGTCCTGCTAAACAACACCTGCCTGGTCCTTCCTGCCCCATTCCCTGGCCACTGCCACCCCACCTGCCTCCGTCTCTGTGAACTTGACTCCCTCCCTGGGCACCTGGTCTAATCACAGTATTTATCTTTCTTTGTGACTGCATTATTTCATTTAGTGTAATGTCCTCAGGGCTAATCCAGGTTGTAGCTGGTGTCAGAATTTCCTTTATATGGCTGAATCAGATTTTACTGTACACATGGACCACATATGGTACTTGCATTCCTTTTTGATTTTATTCTGACCCCTTCCTAGGGCCCCCAACGACCTGCAGATGAAGCCCATACCTTGCTCTGAGTTCCCGTCTCCTTCCTTCTCCCCGGGTCTCTGCCGATCAGGCACACAATGTTCCCTTTGGTCTCAAGTCACCAGAGTCAGCACTTGCTATTTCTCTATAGAACTTTCTTCCACCAAATCTTTGAGTGCATTCCTCTTCCTCTTCGCCTGGGTCCCAGCTGCACACTGTCCTAAACAGGCCACGACTGACCACCTTTCCGTAGAGCCCTGGCCCTACCACCCTGGACCCTGTCACCTGTGATGACTGTCTTTAAAGCACACATTGCTGCTGGAAACTAGCTACTTTGTTTACTAAATCTCCTGCTCGTATCTGTCCTTCCCCCTAAAATTATAAACTCCATTTACAAAGCAACAGGTAACATGGAAATGGACCTGGATGCAATATGAATAAAATGCAGCTAGGAACTCACAGCACTGTTGATAAAACCCAGGAACTGAGGGCTAAATGAGACAGAGGGGACCTGGGCATCACTGAGCATGACTCCTGTGTGGCCTTGCATGCCTCGAGTGCACCTCTGGGCCTTGGCTTTCTGGTCTATAGAATGAGAGGACCTACTAGTGAGCACTCTCTGCTTCCTTCCTCCCTGGCCTCTGGTGATCCAGGAAGCCTGGTGCTACTCCACTGTGCAGGCTTCTTAGGGAAGGAGAGGGCACAGGATGGGCCCCAGGACCATGCTCTCAGCCTTTCCCAAATCCAGCTGGGAGTAGAAAGATTTGGGGGCTATGTGGTATCATTCCCATGAATACATCTTCCTGTCCCCCATCCCTGGGTGCTGCAGGTGGGAAGCCGGAGGGTGATTGTCGCCGCAGGCTGTGTGCTGCTCGTGATGGGCATATTTGGGAAGATCGGGGCTGCGTTCGCCACCATTCCAACCCCTGTGGTTGGAGGCATGTTCCTCGTCATGTTTGGGGTCATCAGCGCCATGGGGATCTCCAATCTGCAGGTGAGGGGGTAAGGTACCCTCAGAAAGGCAGCAGCATTGCCCATCTGGAGAGAAGCCCACAGGACTGAGGGGAACAGGATGGCTGGGGACCTGGGGAGGAGGAGGAGGGAATCCTTTATTCTGGAATACACACTGGCCCCCAGATAGGAGAAACAAATGGCCAGAGGCACAGCACGTGAGCCCCCAAATCAGCCATCACGTCTCTGGGTGGTGAGGGTGCAGTGATGCCTGTGTGAGCTCCCGGCCTTTCTCCTGCAGTACGTGGACATGAACTCATCCCGGAACCTCTTCATTTTTGGCTTCTCCATCTACTGTGGGCTTGTCATTCCCAGCTGGGTGAACAAGAATCCTGAGAAGCTGCAGACAGGTGACTGCTCTCTGTCCTCCCATCGCGACTGTGAGTGTGAACAACAGGACCCTTGGCCCCTGGGAATCCATCACTGTTGTCTCACTCCAGGGATCCTCCAGCTGGACCAGGTCCTCCAGGTGCTGCTGACCACAGGCATGTTCGTCGGGGGATTCCTAGGCTTTCTTCTGGACAACACCATCCCAGGTAGGGCCCACCTGTGAGCCGGTGGATGGGCAGCATTTGGGCCACCAGCTGTGTCAGGCTGGTCACAGCATACCCCAAATGGGCCCTGAATGTGGAGGTGAGATGAGGAGGGTCTGTGTCACTCAGCTCAGGCTGTTATGACAAAACATCACAGACTGGGGGCTTAGAGGACAGGAAACAGGCTGGTGATTCAGGTATGAGCAGCTTGGCTTCTCTGGGCTTGCAGACACTGCCTTCTGACTGTGTCCCCACATGACCTTTCCTCTGAGCATGGTGCTCCTGGTGTCTTTCCTGGGTCCGGATCTCCTCTTTTTATAAAGATGCCATTCATATTGGGTAGGGCCCACCCAAAAGACCCTGTTTCTACTTTATTACCTTAAAACCCCTGTCACCAAACGCAGTCACATTCTGAGATGCTGGTAATTAGGGTTCTAATACATAAATTTTAAGGGGACAGAATTCAGTCCATGGCAAAGCCCTAAAACAGGAGCTACACCAGCAGCAAAAGCAAAAAGACACAGTCCGGCTCTCTTAAAGCCTGCTATCTAATTGGTGAGGGAGACCACACATTTGCTCATTGATCCATTGATTCATATCTTTAATAAAAGTCCATTGGGCATTTGCTATGTACCAGATACTATGTTCTGAGAACAGGAAGGAAAGTAAGGCAAGTCCCTGCCTTCTGGAAATCTGCAGGCTGAGGGGGAAAGAGGCAAGGAACAGACACACGCAGTGCTGCTGGGTAGTGGGAGCTGGGTAGCAGGTTCCATGATAGGCAAACTGCAGGTGCAGGGTGGATGGGAGCGACTTCTAGAAGGCGTGGCCAGTCTCTCCTCTCTTCTGCCTGCCCTCAGCCTCTCCTGAGGATCCCTGTGGCCACCCCTACTTCACAGTGTTCCATTTGCCATGCCACTACTTTCCACCAAGTCCAAAGTGCCAAATGGCCTGCAACTGTTAGGATGCAGTTGAGTCCAGCTCCATGCTTCCTTCCTGGCTGTGGCAGGAGCTGGGGGAGACCTGGGGCATCTGGAGAGGAGGAGCCTGGAGAAGCCCTGAGGAGGGGCCGAGCTGGAGAAACAGGGTCTGGAGTAGGGGAGGAAAGGGGAGACAGAGGCAGCAGGCTGGTGTCGGGTCAGTGACAGGTGCACCACGGGTCTTGACTTCTGCTGTCCCCCATCAGGAAGCCAGAAGGAGCGAGGCCTGCTGGCCTGGTCTCAGATCCATAAGGAGTCTGAGGCCACACTGCAAGCCGAGGAGGTCTACGGCCTGCCCTGGGGTGCTGGCACCCGGGTCTGCACCTGCTCTTGTGCTCGCGTGCTGCCCTTCTGGCCTGGGCCGAACCGGGAGGATGCTGGCCGCCGGCCAAATGAACTGTTGCTCCTGAGCACTGTTAGCAGAGCACCTGAATACCAGGATCTGAAGACAGTTGGCCCTGCATACCAGGCTACCCAGGAGCACTAATCCAGGTCACACCTGAGTCCCTAGGTCACTTCATGTCACAGTATATCTTTCTGCCATTTTCCAAACTTCAGCTTGAGCTCGCTCGGGCCCAGCAGAACTCTGCTTTTCCACCAACCAGTACTTTGATGAACTGGGAGGAAGAGGCAACAAGGGGCTGTGTTGTTTGCTGAAAGATGACACAATACAGGTCTCTTTTCCAAACAGGTAACAGGGCCCTGTGGCCTCGTCATCCTCCCCTCCCAACCCCTCCACTGAGGCTTGTGTTGGGCAGTGTGAGGAGCATCCCGATTGTCCAGCACCTCCTCCCAGTTCCTGGGGAGTCATCCCCTTCCAGGTTGAGGACTCTGGCTAGGCCACCTCTCCCTGAGCAGAGCTGAGGCAGGACAGTGGCTGAGCTCTGTTCTGTTGTGGCTGCCACGTCATCCCTCTTCTCTTCCGTCTCCCCTCCAGGAGTGAATGGGGTCTGGGGTAACCAGATCAAGGGGGCTGAGTCCTCAGAAAGATGGGAGGGAAAGTCTGAGGCCTCCTGGGCCATTTCCATTTTACTTCTGTGGCTGCCCCTCAATGCCTTGCAACCTTCCAAGCAACATCAGGTGTCTACAGCTGCCCTGGGAAATGAATGCTTTGGTTGTGGCAGGCTTCAGATGAGGACATATTCCAGATGATGACTCTGCCTGTCTGCAGCCTTCCTCGGTCAAGTCCATGAGGGGTCCCACCCCTACTCACAACGAAAATCTGACCCTGCGCAGTAGTAAGCTGGCCTCATTTCCTTTGTAAGCAACTCCCATACCCTTATCGGATTCTGTCTGTGTGCTGCAGCAAAGGTTCCAATAAAGCCTCTTTCTGGATGGCACATTCTTGCCTATCATATACTTTTCTGAACTACTTCTCTTTAGAAACATGTTCTCATTCCTAATGCAAGGATTTTGTGTTTATTTTAGTACCCAATCTGACCATTCTTAGATGACATTTTACAGTCACCTTACAAAAAAATTGATAATTATTTTTATGTATATAATTTTTATTCTGCAAAACATCTTTTTGTCATCTAGTTAGATAATATACTCCAACAGAGTATAAATCCCTGCTGGAAGCTGACTAACAAATGAAAGTTCCTTCATCACAAGGAGTGGGGAAGAACTTTAATTCCAGATCCTACAGGACATCACCTTACTTTTGCTTTGGCTCACACACCATCAGATTTTGCCATCTTTGTCTCTTTTTGTTGTTGGCATCCACAAACCATCTCTTCTTCCTGGAGAAGCCTGGGACTTCATACTGAGTTACATTCCCAGCCACTTTTCTATTTTGAGATAGGGTCTCACTAAGCTGTCTGAGTTGGGTTACAACTTGTGGTCCTCCAGCTTCAGCCTCCCAAAGTGCTGGGATTACAGGCATTCACCACAACACCCAGTTTGAGAAGGCATTTAATACATGTGGTTAACACTTACAATCAGCAGACTTTAAATTAAGGGGTTGCCCTAGGCAGTGTGGGCGGGACTTACGTGATTAGTTGAAGACTGTAGAGTAGAGTTAGAGTTGGCTCTTGGAACTGGAAGGGAGGAGCCAGGAGCTGCCAAGAATCCTTGCAATTGGGGTTCAGAGAAGAAATTCTGCCTGAACACATCAGCAGTATGAGTGCCGGCCTGCTGGTGTGCCCTACAGATTTCCTTCAGGCTTCAGTCCTCATAGCCATTTGTGCCAGTTCCTTAGAGGAAACCTGTGTCTCTCTGACCTATTGTTCTGCCTCTCTGCAGCACTGGCTGTTATAGAAAGATAGCAGTCAGAAGAGAAGGCAAACATGCAACAGAGATGGGGAGAGACCCTGCTGAGGGGGGCAAGTACCATAAAGGGAGTTTTATGTAGTTAAGTCCATCCTGGTCAGCAGCCAGATCTAAGACTTGTGGGGGAGGGGGAGGCAAGCAGAGGGCTGCTGCAGCTCATGACTGATACGGGGCCATCATCCAGCTCAAGCCACAGAAAGAAGGGATACCTCAGCATTCTGCTTAGGTTCCCTCTGCCCAAGGTCTCTGGCACATTCTGCCGCAGGACACCCTCTCAGCACACCCAGTGTATCAGTCAGGGATCGCCAGGGAGACAGAACCAACGGGATGTGTGTATGTGTGTCTATGCACACACACACAGAGGACATGTATGCTAAGGAAAGGGCCCAGGCCATTGTGGGGCCCAAAATCCACCACCCGGCTGGAGAAGTTGCAGTCAAGCACAGAGGAGGTCTGCTGGTGAATGCCCTCTTTCTCTGAGGAGGTTGGTCTTTCTCTACTGATGCCTTTGACTGATGAACACATTGCAAAGGGTCTCTGGTTTACTGCAAGTCTACTGACTTAAATGGTAATCTCATCAAAAAACCTTCTTTCAGAGAAACATCTGCATAATGTTTGACCAAATATCTGGGGACCATGGCAAAGGCAGATAGACACAGAATTCACCCTGAGCCCCAGGGTGCAGGCCTGGTGACTGTAGAAGACTACATGGGCACCTCTCCTTGCTGCAACAGTAGTTAAATCAAGTTTATTTTCATATACTAATATGTACAGAGCTGGCTATGGTATTTTTTCTCTCTTCAATTGGCTCTAAGCAATGCAAATTAGGCCAGCTAAAGTACTGGTATATAATCTTTAAGGCCAATCTGACAGTCTCCTGTTTCCTTGCATAGTGCTCTCTATAAAAAATCTGAGCATAGTGGGATGGCAGAGCCAGTCAGCTCCAGGAATGTCTGCTGGGTATGAGCCTCAAAGTAAGAGGCTATGAGTCCCCAGGGCACAAAAGTTTACATATCAAAAACTAAAGCAACAGCCTCCTAAAACAATTCAAATGCTACCTTAATTGAATTATGCAAACTGATTCTTCTGTGTGTCATTCTCCCTGCATTTGCAAAGATGCTTTTCTCCCTACCTGGGTAGCCAGCGCAAGTTACTCATAGAGTTCCCACCCTCCTCACTCACTCATCCTTGAGCCACCCCCTTCTCTACAAGATAATAAATTTTGGGTGAGGTCTTGGATCAGGGTCTTTGTCCATATATCTTCACTTGCGTTGGGCTTAGGACCCCTTGGCTGTCCTTAATTTTAACTATGTCTTGGTATCTTTACTCTTACCATGGGTTGCACTGGAGATGGTAGATTAAAATTAATTTGCCAGGATTCCAATAATGTTTTAATGGGATTACAAATATAACTTTCCAAATTGTGAGGACAATTATAAAAAGGATTACAATACTTGGATTATACTATTCAATATTTGGATTACAAGAGTGACCTTCATGTACCCTTTGTCCAGGGTCCTCACCAAAAAGTGCACAGATCACTGAGACTCCACCAAAACAGCTTTCAAGTGTCTGTACCAGAGGCAGCAGATATACCTGGCTGCACCCTGCCTTTATAATGGCACAGAGGTGAGCTGTGCATCATTTTCACACTCAGGATGTGCAAGTAGGCTCCAGAACATTGTACAACCCAGCAGAGTGATGCCCTGGGTCTGGGGTGGGCTGAAAGAACCTGGTGTTTTCTCACCTCCAGGGCCAGACTGTGCCCATCCCCTTCTTGAAAAACCCACAGCCTGGCCTTCAGCTGTACCCGGTGCCCCCAGAATAGGTCCGGATGGATGTGTCCCCTGCAGCAGGTCATCCCCTTCTACCTAACAGCCCTAAAGACCAACATAAGGCCAAGCTTCTTTTAAACTTTGTAATAGTCAGAAACTAAAAACACCAAAATGCTTCTGAGACAGCCTGCTCGGAAGAGTCCCAGAGGCCAAGGCAGGCATAACCACTGCTGCCAGCATTCAAACTTGCAAACTGCACGCCTCCTTCAACCTCTTCCCCATCTGGTTCTCCTCCATTACAAATCCTCATCATCAAAGGTCTCCAGACACCTCAGCATTATCATCTCATCATCAGCAGGAGGGGCTGGTTCCTGCAAAACACATGGGAAGAAGTTGGAATATAGATGGTGGTTTCCAGGCAGATAGCCTGGAATACAGATGGTGGCCCAGCAGCTTGGGCCTTCAGCTCTTCCATTCTCTACAGCTTTCTCCTCCAGCTTCCAACCAGAGAACAATGGAGATGGTAATATTTCCATTATATACAAAGCTCCATGACCTCCAGAAAGGCTCTAGCAGAACTGGCTTTTTTCTTACCCAGGAAATTGCTAGGATCCCATAAGACAGACAGGGGAAATCTTAGTTTTAGTCCAAGTGCTCATCGGTAGAAGACAGTGAACAACACCATGGTAAACCCACCAGTGAACAGCACGCAGCTGTTTTTCTAATAAAAGGAATGAGATAGGTTTCTATCTCTGGGATAGATAATTTTAAAAAAGTGCAAAGCAGTGTGTGTAGTAGGTTACCATTTGTCTTTAAAAGAATACACAATATCTGTAGACCATCTTGGGATAGATGTGCAAGAAACTGGCCATAGTAGTTGTCTCTAGGAAAGGCAAGAGGGTAGTAAATGAGGAACAATGGTGAAAAGAGGCTAAGTTTTATTGAATATCTTTTGCTGAGGACTAGCCTGACATGATACAGAGCAGGCAATAATTAATATTAATAAGCTGGCACAAAAATAAATTGAGAGTCTGTCCTAGGCCTGCATGACTTTTTGGCAAGACACTCGGTTGGCTTATGGACAGATTAATCTTTAAGCCAACTGCCAGAGCTGAGACTAGCAAACAGTCTGTGAGGTTCTGGTGCCTCAAAGCAAGAAACATGGCAGCTGAGGACCTTGACTTGTGCAAATTTCATCTAGCTCAGTAGTCACAGTTAGCAGACAGTCAGGTTACTAGTTAACCCTGATCTGTTCCTGTGGGGTTTTCCAAAAATGCATTGTTCCTCAATTCTTGATCCTTGACCACATCAGCAATTCATCCCCACTGCTTCCCACAGTCCACCAGCACATCCCCCAATCAAGTTGCACACCTAATAAAAGCCAAAGACACCATACCCTGTGGTCCTAGCCCATTATTGGGCTTTGACCATCCTGGTTCCCTTTGGAATTAGAGTGTATATAACCTGTCTGTATTTCATTCTGTTATTGTACCTCTGACAGGAGATCAGTGGTCTAAGGCCAGGCCCTGATTGTCTTTTGCTGATTTTTGAATGTTACACCACGTATAGGAGCTGCCTATTAGTAGATTTTCTAAAGACACAGAACCCCATGTGTCTAGCAATGACCCCTCCCACCTTTCAGGACTCCCTACTCTGTCCCCTAAAAGAGTGTTCCTAGGCTTTTTTATTCTTCCTGTCTTTCTCCATCCCAGCAGAAAATGCCTCTTCCTGACATGGGTAATCCCTGTGGGAAGTATCCCTAACCCCAGGCATTCATCTGATGAAAGCAGGACCGAAGGTGACCTCTAGATGGGGAGATGACCTCTGCAGACCAAGTCTGTCTCCTCTGGAGAAGCACATTTTACTTCCTGAGCTCTCCTAACTGGGGGGTCTCAGAATGGGGATCAGGAGTATAAGAGAGGTGCGGCTTAGTGTAAGAGCACTTGCCCAGCATACATGAGGCCCCAGTTCCACCCCCAGCACCTCAAAAAAAAGCATCAGATATGGGACAAGTGTTTTTTAGGGAAATGATGGGCCTCTTGTTCAGGGTAAGGACAATGACAAAGACTGAGAAAAGAGGTGCTCAGAGCATAGGGAAGTCAAAGAGGCCGAGGAAGGGAAACTCCAGTCTCTGTCACACAAATAGTTGAATGTCATTCACAACGTTCTGTTTCCTTACACCCTGAAAATGGTGCCTAAAGCGTTTGGTTAAGCTGCAGATTTCCTAAAGCAACAGGCTGGTAGAGACATTTACTGCTGATGTTGGCTGCAAAAATGTATTGAACAGGGTCCCCTAACAAATTCATGTCTGCTTGGAAAATCCCTTGGAGACAGGATCTTTGCAGATGTCATTCATTAAGGGTCTCATGATGAGACTGCCCTGGATTTAGGGTGGGCACTACATACAAATGACTGGGACAAAGATGAGAGGGACAAAGAAAAAGGCAGGTAGGTGAAGGACATGTGAGGCAGGGATGTGCTGAGGACAGGGGGTGCTGAGGGTTGCCAGAGAGTCCCAGAAGCCAGGAAGACACATGGAAGCAGGGCCTTCAGAGCCTGTACAGTCCGGCCAACAGCTTAATGTCAGACTTCCGACCTCTAGAACTAGGAAGGGAACTTCTGTTGTTTCAAGCCACCAAGTTTATGGTCATTTGTTAAAGCAGCCCTAGGAAGCCAACGCAGGTGCTAGTTAAGCTCTTTATATCACCTCCCATAATGCTGACAGCGTGGCAGCGAGTTGGAGGTGAAGCAGGGAAGAGAATGAACATGTCCCTCTCCCCACCAGTGTCTCCTTAAGCTTGAGGTCTCTTGCCTCAGAACCGTTCAGACAGTATGTTCAAGACAAATTCCAGGACCCTGTGATTGTAACACTGAGTGAGGATCTTGTGACACCAAGAATTGGGGTGACTCTTGGGAGTGATGAAATTCAAGGCCCCTGGCTTTACGTGAACACCAGTCTCTGCTTGTTCTTTGTTTTCAGTCGTATTTGGAGAAAGGAAGAGGTGAAAGCAAAAACAGTTCCTTTAATCGGTTCTCATACTTGGCTAAGTGGACAAATATAGATGATCTGGCAGAAAGAGGGGTGCATATGCTATAGGCTGGTCACCCCCAGATTGGTAGGATGTGGATACTGAACTGCAGGGACAGATTTTGACCCCAGTGGGAATTCAAAGTGGTCTCAGCAGGGGGAAATGGAGAAGTAGTGGGCAAAGAGCTAAACTATGCCTTGGTCTATTAAAAAGTTGTTCTAATTGTTTTTAGACAAACTGTTGCCACTTTATAGTTTACCTTTTAAAAACCGGTTGTACACTTACTAAATCATCGTCAGAGAAAATCTGTGATATGCTGTAAATCTGAAAGGGCCTCCCTGCTGCTGACTGAGATTCTCCCACCACGGGAGCCCCAGGGATGGACTCCCGGCCAAGACTCCCACAGCTTTTGAGGAACAGAAATGGTCCTCCAAAAGTTGACCCCAAATATTCCTGCAGGGTCTCAGAAGATGATGAAACAGCTCAGTCTTTTTGCAAAGATGTTGCCCAACATTTATAAATGCCCCTGGGATCTGATCTTTGCTTCACAGCATTCCCAGTTACAACCTGCCCTGGAGGACCTCCCTCTGCCTCTTTCCTCAGCTCCCCAGACGCCCTCCACTCCACAGGAGGCATTAGGCTGGCATCGACCACCCACAGAGCAGATCAGAAAGAAGCAAAAAGGTCTTCCCAGTGCTCCTCGTGGGGTGGTGAGGGCAAGGGATGCCAGGGGCCCTCATGAGCTCTTTCTGCTGTCCTAAGGGAGGGTGGGCAGAGGTCTCCTTGCACCCTCTCTGTCTTACCTGTTCTAATTGAGCGTTAATGCAGCAGAGGCCCTTTAAAAAATCGATGATCTGCAGGTAGAGCTGCAACTTTTTCTCTGAGTTCTCTGGGTTGAAGCTGGCAAACCATGAACTGGCAACAGAAAAAGAAGAGTCAGAAAACATTTAGAACCCTAACGTTTCACCTCTGTTTGCCGCCACTCCCCCTCCTCCAAAATGTTTGGACTACAGTGAGTTGAGCACTTCTGAATGTTCAGTGGAATTCCTAGATGGTAGAGCTCTTCCCAAAAAGTCTGTGCTGCTTCTGTTCACAGCAGAAGTGTACTGTCCAGAACCCTCTGGAAAAGCAAGACAATGGTGAGACTGGCTCTCGTGCCCTGGCTTCCCTGGCTTAGTGTTCCATGCTGTGGCCTTGGGACAAGGGAGCAAGAGCTCTTTGAGCTCTCAGGCTACAGCAACCCTCTCCATTCAGGTTCCACCTGCAGCTGCTGCACAGGCTCAGGAAGCACACTGGACATCTGGAGTTCAGTCCCATGGGAAGCCCCGCTCAGTGCGTGGGACATGGGGCTCGGGCCCTGGTGCGGGAAGGAGGCCTGTATTGCAGGCTCCTTCCTCACCATGTTCCAGGGACAAGAGGTGCAGCTGAGTGTGACTGGAGCCTTAAAGCACAGCACTGCGGGTCACAGAGGAGAACCAACTTCTTGCACCCAGTTGCTCCTGGGATGAGGTCCGGCAGCCGGCCTAGGGACCTCCCAGCAGCAGCCCTTGCCTTTTCTAGGGAGAACAGAA
>RJWT010023436.1:0-16817 GCA_004365215.1 Cuniculus paca | reverse complement strand
ACAGAAGCTTTCTTTCTGTCAGTAAATATATTCTGCTCATATAAAAAAAAAGAATCTAATTAGTAAGACTTCCAGTTATTTTTAGGCAAGGGGACCTTCTCCACAAATGACAGTGAAGTTATGTGCAAGGTATTCTATTGAAGTTTACTTGCTATGTTCTAAAAATGACTTGCTAACTTCAACATTCTTAAAAATTACAAATGGTGCTACTTTTAAACACAAATCAAGTATCTTTCACTTAAAAGATATGAAAAATCAAAGATAAGAAAAATATCAGGACCAATTCCTAACTACTGAGGAAAAGTTTTATGCAACTATTATCAAAGAAGGGAAGGAGTGAGTGAAACAAAAATCTCATGAATGAACAACCTATCTCACCAAGCACTAAAAACAATCCACTGTAGAATCAAGATTCAAAATTTATACCAGCAACTGAAAAAGCTAAAATACAGAATATATAAGGATGTGGTAAGTCTGATTTATATACTAGAAGCTTATTTTATAACCGGAGAATTTTACTCTTCTTCATGCTAATATTACAAATGAAGCAACATGTAAAACATGAAAAAAAAAACAAATAAAGTCTGCCTTTTTAAAATAGAAAAGCAATAAACTCAGCATGGCAGGTTAGAGGACAGGACAGTGTTCAAATCATCTGGATTATTTCATAACCTGTGACCTCAGTTTCTGGTTATAGAAACTTAACCCCATTTCCACATCTTTAAAATGAGAAAAAAGAAAACCTAGTACACCCACTTCAAAAGATTATCATGAGGTTCAAATGATAAAATGTGCAAACTTCTGGAAAATTCATAATTTTATACAAATGTTAAACTGAGAATTCAAGGTGAAATTAGCCTTGAGAGCAAAATCTCTAAAACCCATCTGACTCTGTAAAACATTTAAAATATTTTTTTAAAAAGACAATGGGAGGAAACATTTACAGCCTATTACTTTTCTTTTAAATGGAATAACTGTAGAATTATATTCACACTGTTGGTTAGCCCTAATACTGTCCCCTTTCTTCCAAAAGAGCAATCTTCTCCATTATTTCAACTGCACACTACTCTGGCGATGGTTATGAGTTGAACAGATAGGGCCCTCAGAGATAGTCAGAGTTCTAAGCCCAGGGCCTGCATTGTGACCCTCTGTGAAAAAGGATCTTTGCAGATGTAATAAAGGGTTTGAAGAGCCTTAATCCTGGATTTACATGGGGTCTACATCTAATGACAGAAGTCCTTATGAAAGAAAGAGACAAAGAAATGGAATAAAACCTTATGAGAGACAGAAATGAAAGTTACACTGCCACATACTAAAGAACACCTCAAGCCCCAAGAAGCTCAAAAAGGCAAGCAAAGAATCTCCCTGAAGCCTTCAGGGGAATCAGTGTCACACTGACACCTAATTTCAGACTTCTAACCTCCAGAATGGTGAGAGAACACATTTTTTCTTTGGCTTAAAGTCACCAAATGTGTGATCATTTGTTTCAGTGACTCTACAAACCTAATACAATAATTGAATCTCTTTCATTCCTCTTTCTCCTGAAGAGTTTTTCATGGCTAGTCTCCCAATCTTGCAGTTTATAATAATGCCTGTGTAATCAGTAATGTGACTCAACCACAAGAAACATTTGAGGAGTGGAGGGAAAAGGAAAGACAGAAAAAAGATTATTTATCTGAGAAGTCTGTCAATGAAAGCTAGGAGGGAGAGGAAAAGTCATTCAAAAGTATTTATTGAATGCATTACTTCTATGTTCCAGGCACTGAGCTTGGTGATAGAAATAAATTAAAATTCCCAACAGGTTGTAGTTTGAAGAATGAAAGACAACTTTCCAAGAAAACCAAAAAATGCAGAAAAAATATGCTGACAAGGCTGGAGGAGTTGTCAGAGTAGTTTTTCAGGTTTCTCCTACTCCCCCCTTCTCCATGCTTTCAAAGGAAGTCACCATGTACAGCTCACACTTGAAACACTGACTTCCTCAATGGTGTAACCTCTGTATTTCCTCTATTTATTGCTCTTTGTATATCATCTTTTATCCTCATACTTTAATATGATATGCATGCATTATTTTTAAAAATAAATTTTAAAGAGCCTGTATGGTGTGCACTCCTTAGAAATGGAAGTGTCAGAAAATTACCTTCATCTTTAATTCTTTTTCACTCCCTGTAACATTCTTCACTGCTAACTGTGTCACCTGTAATTCATTTTTCATTTTTACTACTATTATCATAGAAAAATAAGGTCTTTACTATTTATCATGACTCAGTGGAATAACTATCATCCACCTTTCTAGTCTACAATGACTGTACCAGGAATGAGTAAGAAAAAGCTACAGAATGAAAGGACTTTTGCATTCAACATACTAGTGTGCTATACTAAATATGAACATACAGATATATACCATAAAATGATGTTTTAGTCAACTAAGGACCATAAATAGGGTAGTGGTCTTAAAATTATAATGCAGCTGAAAAATTCCTATTGCCTTGTGACATTGTAGCTGCCACAATATAGCAGCTGTCTTATGAATCATGTATTTTGTGGTGTTAATGGTGTAAACAAATGCAGTTACCAGTTGTAAAAAAGTACAGCACAATTATGCATAGCATATAATACTTAAAAATAATAACTATCATTGTTTGCAGTTTGTGTATTTCATTTGTTTGTTTTTTTGAGACAAAGTCTTATTATGTAGTTCAGGCTGGCCTTGAACTCATGGCAATCCTCCTGCCTCAGCCTCCTGAGTGTTAGGATTACATGCATGTGGCACAATGCTCAGCTCAAGTATTATGTATTCACTATATCCTTTTTTTAATCATTATTTTAAACTGTACTCCTCTTTTTCACTGTGAAACAGCCTAACACAGGTCTTTCAGGAAATATAAGAAAATCACCATAGAAGATGTTCCATGTATGTTAGTGGTTCTAGAGACCTTCCAATGGGACAAGATGTGGGAGGTAGAAGGCACTGATGATGATGATCCTGAACTTGTGAAGGCCTAGGCTAATGTGCGTGTTTGCACCTTAGTTTTTAATAAAAAAAGTTTTAAAAGTTAAAAAAAGAAAAAAGTTTACAATATAAGGATATTAAAAAGCCTTTTTAATACAACTATATAATATGTTGATGTCTTAAGCCAAGTGTTACAGTCAGTTTAAAAAAATTAAAAAGTTTACAACAGTAGGCTAATTTATTAATGTAAAAACAAAAAACATTTTTTTCACAAATGTCAAGTAACCTAAATGTACAGTGTTTATAAAGTCTGCAGGAGTATACAGTAATGTTCTAGGCCTTCCATTTATGCTGCACTTACCAACTCAGTTGAGCATCTTGTAGTCCTGCCTGCACCATTTATCTTTAACATTATATTTTTACTCTTACCTTTTCTATGTTTAGGTGCACAAATATTTACCATTCTGTTATAATTACCTACAGTATTTAGCACAATAATGTCCGGTACTGGTTTGTGGCTTAGGAGCAATAGGCTATATTACAGTCTATGATGTTCCCCCAATGCTAGAACCACCTAGTGACACATCTCTCAGGACATTTCTTTATCGTTAGGCATAACTGTAGCCCAGTACTCTTTCTTTTAAAATTTCAATGCGTTGGGCCAGGGATTTAGCTCAGCAGCGCAAAATGTGAGGTCATGAGTTCAAACCCTGGTACAAAAAAAAAAACTTTCAATGCTTTCTACTGTCTATAAAGAATAAAGTTTAAGCACAACTATAACCTATAATTATATGTACCCACAACAAGTTTAATGAACTTACCTTTCTGGTCTTATTTCTAATTATTGCCTAACAGAGTTAGCCTTCTTCTTCTTTTTACATTTTGACTTTTTATTTTTACCATCTACTCATCTAAATACTACCCATTTTTCAAGAACTAACTCCAATGCTACCTGGCCCTGGTTTTCTGGGGAGGAGGAAAGGCATTACCAACCATGTGAAACATCAAGCTTTTTGCAGTTCCCCACTCACAGCCCTTATCTCAATCCACCTACACTGCTAGATTTTAATCCTTAAAAATATTTATTGGACAATATTTGAATCCTGTATGACACTGATTAAAAAAAAAACTTTCACATTCTCCTAGAAACTTATATACCAACACTTTATGCACCCTCTTTCCCCCATAATCAACACAGATACCTCTGGAAGAACCAAGTGGACAATAACATGTTTTTCTTTTTAATTAGTACATGTCAAATTTCTCCATATATAAAAAAACTGTCTTAGCTCCTAACGGGGCTTATTTGTATAATGATAATCATACCACCTACTTTGTATGAGCTATTATGAGAAATAAAACAACATACAGAGAATAAAAGAAATATGTCCCTTTTTCCATTGGCAAGATCCACTCCACTAAACTTTAGGATAATCAAGAGATAGGAAAAATCATCACTATTACTGGTAAAGCACTTTTGTGGTTTACAAGACACCTGCACATATTATTTACACCAAGCTCACAAACATCCTGTGAAATAGGTTAGACACTACTACTGATTTTTCTAGATAGGAAAAGTGAAGATGAAGAGGTTTGAACATTAGAACGTCATAAGTAATGGACCCACTATATTAGTCAACATAGTCTAATTAAAAATAATATCCAAAGGTGATGTCTAAGCACAAATAATCAGAGAAGGCCTGGAATAATACATAATAGGTGGTTAAAAAATATGATAAATGTTTAAATTTTTAAAAATTACATTGTACTCTGGGTGAATGATTTGGGGATGACAGTGCGCAATGTATGTACCATTGTTGCCCCCTGATTGACATGCTTTGAAACTTTGTTGTAGTTTTTTCTTCTTCTTTTTCTTTCTTTTTATCCTTGAATAAAATGGATTTGGAAAAAAAAATTATTACAGTAAAGATACTGCAATGCTCCCTTCTCAAGATATTCTCCCCTCACTTATCCCACTGTTCTTGCCACATTCTGAAACAGTTGCAGAAGTCCTCTTTGATGAACATTTAGGAGATTAAGATAGAAAATACAGTCCTAAAAATATTACAGCAGGGCTGGAGATTTAGCTCAGCAGCATAAGCGCCTGCCTCGCAAGCACGAGGTTGTGAGTTCGAGTCCCAGAACCAAAAAAAAAAAAAAGTATTACTCATGTCTTCCTCCACCTTACTGGCAACACATGACTTTCGGCTCTTCCCAAAGTCAAAATGACCTTGAAAGGTAAAAAGTTTTGAATTGATTCAGGACATCCGAGGCACCCTAAAGAGCACAACTAAAGACTCTTTCAAAAGAGGACTCCCAGAACTACTTCAGAAAGTGACAAGAACAATGGGATAGGTGTTTGAAGTTGGGGGATTATTTTCAGGGGGATTACTGGCAATCCAGTTTTATCATTTTTTGGGTCACACTTTGTATTACCTGACTCCTAATGTAAGAATAATTCATGCAGTAGTATCTTTTATAACATGACAACAACCAACCTTAAACTTTTGATAATCAGATAGAGAAAATTGTAGCAAACAATAAAATATAATTAATACAATCAAACAATTAATGCGATGATACAGAGCAAAATACAAATAAATCCCTGAAAATAATGTTGGATATTATAATATTCCATTAACATGAAGTTGAAAAAAACTGCATATGGTTGCAGACACACACATACATATATAATAATTACATTAGGAAAGGGGTTTCAATTGTTATCTGTAACGTTTATTTTCTAAAAAGTAATTTTTTTTTTTTTTGGTACTGGGGATCGAACTCATGACCTTGCACTTGCCAGGCAGGCACTTATGCCACTGAGCTATATCCCTGGCCCGTAAAAAGCAATTTTTTTTTTTTTTGTGGCACCGGGGATTGAACTCACGACCTTGCGCTTGCCGGGCCGGTGCTTAAGACTGCTGAGCTAGATCCCCAGCCCTGTTTTTGAGACAGGGTCTCACGATGCCATTCAGGCTGGCCTTGAGCTCACTTTGTAGCCCAGGCTGGTCTCGAACTCACAACGATCCGCCTGTCTCAGCCTCCCAGGTGCTGGGATTACAGGCGTGAGCCACCATGCCCGGCTTAAAAAGCAATTTTTAGGGAAAAAAAAAAAAGATGAAGTACATAGTAGACAAATAACTAAAAGTTAATACTTAAAATTAATGTCAAATCCCCAATACCAAAAACTATACTAACAAAGTGAAAGAAGCTTAAATGAAAAAGTAGTAACTCCTCAAGATGTCAGGTTCCAGAGCTCACATACATCTTACAATTAATCTTTAAATTTATGGAGAGAAAACCAATCTGTCAGAACTATAAGAAAAATCCAGTCATAATGGGAGATTTTTTTTTTCCATCTTTCCCCAAAACGAAAAAATTATGTAGATGATCATATAGGCATGCATAGAAACCGGAAGCCACCACATAAACAAGAATGTACTTTGCAAGCACAAATTGAACATGTACAAATACTGACCTAACTCAATTTATATCAAATACAGAAGAATCAGTATATATGCCCCAACTCTCTGATAAAGTTAGAAGTCAAGAATGGAAAGAATATATTGGGCCAGGGATTTAGCCCAGTGGTTCAAGCTCTTGCCTGGTAAGGGCAAGGTTGTGAGTTCAATCCCTAGTACTAAAAGAAATAAATACAGAAATAAAAAAAGAATGAAAAGAATATAGAAAAGCAAGAAAAAAAGAAAAGAAAAAAAAAAAGAAATGAAATATACTTAAAGACCCAAATACAAACCGGACATGGTGGGTAATCCCTATAATCCCAGCATTCTGGGAGGCTGAGGCAGGAGAAACCCAAGTTCAAGTTCAGTCTGGGCAATTTATGAGACCTTGACTCAAAATGAAACAAAACAAAACAAAACAAAACAAAACAAAACAAAAAACAGCGGGCTGGGATATAGCTCAGTACAATGGCCCTGGGCTCAATTTCCAGTACTACAAACCAAACCAAACTAAACCATGCCACACTGCACTCAAACACAGCCTGACAAAGTGGTCCATGCCTGTCATTCTAACAACTCAGGAAGCTGAGAGGGGTTGAACCTGAGTTTGAGCACAGCCTGGGCAACATAATGAGCTCCCATTTCAAAAACAAAAAAATTTAAACACATTTCTAAGTATCTCAAGGATCAAGAGACAAGCCATGGGAGAGATTTCAGACTAGCCAACTGCCAAGATATGTTTACAGTTTTCCTTGGATTCCTAAACTTTAAATTCTTACTAAATTTCTTTCTTGAGCTAAAGTGGGTTTCTATTCCCTGTAATCAAAAAAGCCCTTCCCGAGTCTCTCTAAATCATTAGGGGACTTCGATGGTCATACACACATTATGGAAAGCTGCTACAAATGCAGATATCCAGGATGAAATGAATCCTGATAAACTATCTTGATAATGTAATAAACATATTACATTCTGTTCAGATTTTAAAGTCAGTTGTATATTTACATTCTTTCACTGTATTACACTGTTTAAGGGGAATCAATTTTTTTTTTCAAGATTTCATCAGGGGCAGGGGATATAGCTCAGCGGCACAGTGCTTGCCTGGTAAGGTCACCAGTTCAATTCCTGGTACAAAAAAAAAAAGATTTAATATCAAGACTTAGTATATACATACACATCAAAACATGCATACTGAGGAAAATGAGTAGGGTTCTCTTTGCATTGTTTAGTCCTAAAGACAATATACTTCAAAGAGGTATACACCTTTGGTTATTAATGTCCTTTGTGCATTTTTTTCTTGTTGTGTCTACCATTTGTTCTTTAGACCTGTATGACAGGCAGAAAAATGCGCATCAGATGATGTTCCCACCCTAATTCCTAGGACTCATGAATACGTATGCTATTCTACAAGGTAAAGGAGACTATGCAGACATGATTAAGTTTAAACCTTGAGAGCCTGGTATATTCCTGTAGTCCTCGCTATTGTGGAGGCCGAGGCAGTAAATTTCAAACTCCAGGCTGGCCTAGTAAACTTAACAAAACCCTGTTTCAAATTAAAATAGCACTGGGGATACAGCTCAATGATAGAGCACTTGCCTACCATTCATGACTCTCAGGGTTCAATCCTCAGCACTAAAATGGAAGGAGAAAAACAAAAACAAAAAACAAAAAACAACATATAATCCAGGTGAACTTAATTTAATCATGTAAACTTAAAAGTGGAAAATTTTTCCTAGATTAGAGAGAGATGGGATGACCCATGGTTTGGTCACTTCTCTCTTGTTGTTGAGACAAAATACCTGACGCCCAACATGAAGGAAGGAGAGGTTTGTTTCTTATAGTTCTTGGGAGATTTCAATCCATACTTAGCTGGTTCCAAGGCAGGGTAGGGTGGCTGAGGGGCAGCCTGGCTGCAAGTGGCAAGAACAGGGAAAAAGAAGGGAGAAGCACGCCCTCTACCCAACCTTACACTGTATGCCAGCTCCACCCCAGGTGGGTGCAGCACTCACACTGCCAATCCTAGCACTAGACAAGAAACCAATCATAAAGGCTAGATTCAGCAGCTTCCAAGACTGCATGAGGCTTGGGGGGCCACCCAGACACAAACCATAACCACCCAAGAGTCAGAAAAATAGTGCAGAAGGATGTGGTTCACTGCTGCTGCCTTTGCTGATAAGAAAGGTCACTGACTAAAAAGCATGGGTATATGGGTTCTAAAGCTAGGAAAAGCTCTCAGATGACAGCCAGCAAAACAAGGATCCAGGGATAGCAGCTCTACAACTACATGGAAATAAATTCTTCCAATAAATTGAATGAGCAAGGATTCTCCAGAAGAGAACTCAGCCTTGTGGAAACCTTGATCATAGCTTGTGAGACAACTCAGACTTCCAAACTATAAAATACTACATTTGTGTTGCTAATTTTCGGATACTAACAGAAAACTACCTCTTTCTTCCATTTACATTTTTTCAAAAACTCAGAAATTTTAAGTGCCCTTAAATTCTTTTGGAAACAAGAAATACAGCGGTACCTCGGTTCACAAACTTAATTCTTTCCATGATTCTGGTTGCAATCAAATTACAAGCATACAGTAGTTTGTGAACCGAGGTACCGCTGTATTTCTTGTACGTTAGTCAATGCATGCAGCCTACCCAGCAGAGCGTGCTTAGAACACATTCATCATCACCTGAAAATAGGAATATTTTAAAGAGACAACTGGGCATGGTGGCACATGCCTGTAATCCCAGCATTTGGGAGGCTGAGGCAGGAGGATCACTGTGAGTTTGAGATAGCCTGGGCCACACAGCTAGCAAGTTCAAGTCAGTTGCAACTACATTGTGAGACCCTATGTCAAAAAACCAAACACCAAAAAACACAAAAACTAGAGAACAACAACAACAAAAAAGAAAATTAGAAATTAGGAAGAAGACAAAGAGGTCAACAAGTAGCAGTTATCTTTTGTAACAAAAAAGACATAGGCTCACAGGAGGATGAGTAGAGAAAAAACAGAGCAAGCACAGCTGAGCCAGAAGGAGAGGGCAAAACAACTAAGCAGACAAAATTAGGATCTGTTTAAATAAAACAGCAAAACTACTGGCTACTGGTAACATGAGGAGAACTGGAGAAGGTAGTGGGGAGGATAAAGGAAAAAAAAACCTCATTCATGCTGGAACCAGAATGGAGTTGGACAAAATGGACAAGAACATTGACAAGAAGAGGGCATCATTTCAGATGAAGAGGAAGGTCATCATGAGAAGTTAAGAAAGTGAAAAAAGGAGCCATCTGGGCCAGAGCCTCTCTACTTCAACACAAAGCCTCAGGAGCAATACAGATTTTAGGGAGAGGAAACAGCAAATAAAATGGGTTAGGATAAGAGACTACACATGTCACACATGAATCAGAAATTTAAGTTTAAGAGAAATTTAAGTTTAAGGGAAGAAGAGAATTCTTATGTTAAAAGTTATGTTTGAACTCTTACTTGATAGTTAAACACCTCTAAAAACAGGCAAAACTAAACACCTCAGGGATACACAAATGATACACCTACAAAGAAAGGCACAGGAAAAATTAATATAAAATTCAGTCCACTGGAAACCTGGTCTCAAGGAAGGAGTATGTAAAGACGTATTCCTTTGGCATGAGGTTTTACTATTATTCTTTAATAAAACTATTAAACTATGCATATATTATATACTGTTATATCCATGATATCTCTTATTATTAAAAAAACTCTAATGGAATTTTACTATCTCTCAACTTTCCAGTTTGTTTTTCCATTCTTTGAAATATTCTAACAAACCTGCTCACATAATAAAATAAAATGATTACTGTTTCTGGTCACATGTTTTACAAGAAAAATGTCTGAAGCTTTTTTAAAAAAACAAATATTGCAGGTGACTCACAAGAATCTAAACTCAGCCAGGCATGGTGGCACACTCCTGTAATCCCAGCACTAGGGAGGCTGAGGCAGGAGGACTGTTGCAAGTTCAAGACCAGTCTGGGTTATAAAGTGAGCTCAAGCCCAGCCTAAAATGCACAGAGAGACCCTGTCTCAAAAATCCACAAAAAAAAAAAAATCTAAAACTCAAGTCTGAGACTCCCACTTAAAACTACAGTTCTACAGAATCTAATCTCATTCCTCTAGGATTTTGTCCTTTTCCTCTTTTTTTATGTTCAACCTTTCAATCTCAAGTCTCTTTTATAAAATACATAAATAAATATACAGCAGCCAATCTGATCTTCCAACCAAGTCTAAACTTTTCTCCCTTGCCTTTCCCACACTACAGCTTTATTTTTAACTCCCCCAACCCATCCCTCATCCCTCTCCAACCACCAATATTTATATGATATTATTTAAAACTTAAGAAAAGAAAGAAAAAAGGGGGGTGGAATCCCACAATATAGAAAGCCCCATTTCACCAATATTAACTTACCTAATACAAACATAAAATCTGACTCTTCTCCTCAGAAGTAAGTGTTTAAAGTGTGTGGGATTTTTTTTCTATATATTTGCATGGTATATATAAAACTCCACAGTTTAAGAAAATATTATACCTTGTATTTCTGTAACTTGCTTTGAAAATCCCTTTTATTCACTTCTTAATCCAAAAGAACAGCAAAGCACTCATGCCTTTCTACCATTTCAATCAATAGTTATTATGGTTTGTATATAGGTGGTCCCCCACAAGCCTCATGTAGTCATGGAAGCGGCCGAATCTAGCATTTGTGATTGACTCACTGCCTAGCGCTGGGTTTAGCGCTGGGATTATTGGTGTGAGCGCTGCACCCGTCCAGGGGTGGAGCCTGCATACTGTATAAAGGAGGGAAGAAGGCGTGTTCTCGCTCTCTTTTGCGGCTCTTCTGCCCTGTTTGCTCTTGCTGCTTGTGGGCTGCCATGAACAGCTGCCCCCTCAGCCATGCCACCCTTCCTTGAGCCAACTGTGTATAGACTGAAACCTCCAAACTGTAAGAAATAAACCTTCCCTTCCCTAATTTTGGGTGTTGGGCATTTTGTCTCAGCAATGAGAGAAAAGTACGCAAGACAATAGTCTTTGACTTCTACATTTGACAGTGGTGACCACTCCTCTGGAATTTTCCTCTTGTGTGGATTTCATGACACTGTATTGTCTACATTTTTCTTCCTTTTTGTGTCTTCCTTCTAGATCTCTTTTCTGATAATATTCCCCACCCTTGCATTCAAGATTTTTCCTCTGTCAATATTCACTAATGAATAATCACCACTAACTTCATTCCTGGAGGGCAACCTTGTCAGATCCCCATTTGTCAATGGTTGTGCATGTGAACCAATGCTCAAAATAATTTTCATTTTCTTTTTTTGCCTTTTTGAGGCAAGGTCTTGCTATGCAGTTCAGGCTGGCCTTGAACTTACTTGTAGCCCAGGCTGATCTTGAACTCACAGTGATCCTCCTGCCCAGCCTCCCAAGTGCTGGGACCACAGGTATGTGCAACCAAACCCAGCTGAACTCAAATTAATTTCCATCAAATAAACAAGATCCTAATACTATTTCGTGGGGGGAGGGATATGTAATTTTACTTTATAGCTATTTGAACCATGCTAATCATCAAGACCCTATGCCAAAGCAGGAGGGAGGGGATAAATGAGAATGAAAGTTTGAAAAGGGATCAACTTCTTAAAGTAGGAGTTTACTAATAAACATTTTCATATGATGGGAATTCTTACTTTCCTACAAAACCTTGTAATTGACAGTTCAGATAATGAAAATTCCATTTAACCTATTAGCTCCCACATCTCTGAACCAGATCATTCTCCTGAGCTATAAACAAGTACTTACCTTGAACTGCTGATGGTTCCTTTGTCAGTACTGCAAATCTGTGCTATCACTTTAGTTTCAGCTCAAGCATCACCTCCTCAGTAAAGCCGTGCAGTACCTTTCCTGTGCTTTTTTTTTTTTTTTTTTTGGTACCAGGGATCAAACTCATGACCTCACACTTGCCAGGCAGGCGCTTATGCTGCTGAGCTATATCCTCAGGCCCCTGCAGTACCTTTCCTAAAGGTAGACTTATTAAAAAAGGAAAATCACTGCATGACAAAATTTTATATCTAAGACAAAAATCAAAAGTCATCTTAGCAAAAATGGTTAAAAATCAAGTGGGGGTGGGGAGGCAGAGGAGGGGAGAGAGAATGAAGAGAAGAGGAACTAGTATAATGCAACAGGGAGAATGGAGGTTTGCTACTATGGATGGATGAATAGAAGTTGGCCAGGTAACAAAGTTTTGACATAATCTTTTCTTTTTCTTTTGGTGAGGGTGGGTGCAAGAAGGGGAATTTCAAACAGAAGTAAGGATACAAGTCAGTTTGTGTCTTTGGCCTGGCTGAGAGGCAGGAAGAGTCAAAATGGTAGGCATACATCAGAATTTTAGGAGCAAGAATTATAGGTTTGCTAACATTTTTTTTTCTTAGTAACTACTTGCTTATAATATTAGGGTAGGCTTGCTAAAATTCATTTTCCATGTGCTCGCTTCAGCAGCACATACACTAAAATCTACTTTCCACTTTTATACCTGGATTTAAATCACACTTTTTCCTTAAGTCATTTTTTAGAAACATTACCAATGAAAACAAAAGCTCTATTTTTAACAACACTTAGTCTTACACTAAGAAAGTTTAACGGTATCATCATGACCATAAAAAGTGTTTAAAACCACTTCTATGAGAGAGGGATATCTGAATAGAAAAAAAAGTGTACAGTTCCTTTCTCTAATCAAAGCATTTTTCCATGCATCCTTGTTTTATAACACACTACTAAGAGAAGGCAAAGCTAACAGTACCTGTCTTAAAGGCCGGGAAAAGTGAAAGACAGGAAAATTAACGATTTCCTTCATTTTAAAAATGTATACTTTCCATACTATGACTTTAAAAAAAATCAAGATGGATCTCAAACTGCCGATCTTTTGGGGAGGGGGCTATCTTATAATTAGATGTGTACTCTGAATTAAGGAAATATGGTAAAGGATTCTGGGCAAAATCAATAAACAAGAGAGTGGCAGAATTAAGTCAAACAAATTCTATAGTTATTAATATATACTATAATAGGAATACAGTGACCTGATGGCTGCTTATTCATTAACTAAATATGTAGGGTTTACCTTTTACTAGGCTCTTCTTGAAACACAAAGCCATATAAAACACCTGTTCTGCCCTCAAAAAAATGTAACATACACCTATAATGCCAGCACTGTGGGAGGCTGAGGCAGAGGTCTGCAAGTTCAAGACTAGCCTGGGCAACTTAGTGAGACCATGTCTCAAAATAAAAAACAAAAACAAAAGCTGTTGATGTAGCTCAGTGAGAAGCTGGGTTCAGCTTCCCAGTATTCTCCCGAAATAAATATTAAAAAAAAAGTGTGTAAAAATACAGATTAATATGCAAAGTGAGAAATCAGAAAAGTAGTAGTCACCTCCAGACATATCTGGAAACTCTTGGCGTACTGTATAGGAAGAACTCAGTATCTGCTGACTCTTCAGGCCTTTTGGAAAACCTGGGTAAGGTTCTAAAGGACTGACAGAATAGCACAGCCAGAGACTGTGGCAAAAGGCACTTTAAGCAGACACAGCAGCAGAGCCCAGGGAAAACCCCAGAAATCAATCACAGGGCCTCCGTGGCAGAAGCAAGATGGGAAACAGTTGAAAGCTAGAAAAGTAGATAGGGACTCTCAGCTATGAGGGAGACTGAGGCAAGAGGACTGTAAATTCTAATCCTCAGCAATCTAGAGATTCCCTCCCCCACCTCCCGCCCCCCAAAAGTCCGCGGACGTAACTCAGTGCGAAGCCCCTGGAACCAATTCCTAGTACCACCAGAAAAAAACAAAAAGTTGTTGGAGTTCATTAAAGGTCAAACTAAAAACAAGAAACAAAACAAAAACACGAGCGAGCAGAGAAGCTGCCTCAACATCTGTTTGGGGAAGACTAAACTCACAGCGATACAGACCTAGCCGCTAAACTGGAGCTGGGAGAAAGTGCTTGTTACTCTACACTGTCTATTGTTAGTGTCACGAATTCAGCGCCTGAACTAGACCCGTAAAACGGAAATGCTAAGAAAGGAGTCTTCCCTTGGAACTGCACAGGGCCTATTTTCAGATAAGGGCAAATTACATGAGAATGGAACCCTGACTTGTTAATAATTGTAATAATAATTGTAACTCCACTACTCTGCACAATACATTCTTTACCTGTAATAAGATAATTAAAAAGCTGAAAGGCAACCTGCAAAGTGACCAGTCACTCTCCTATTTCTCAAATCCACTAATATTAACAGTTACTGTGACATCTATCTACGCTCTTAATTTTTATAGCCTAAATGGTTTTAGAATTCTTTCCTTCTTCCAAATATACCATATATTTTTAAAGTTTATAAATTTGCTACTAAACATGAGCAAAACACAACTTTACTCAGGATTTTACAAAGAAAACCATCCAGTCTCCATTAATATACCCCCCACCAAGAAAAAAAAAAAAACTCGCTGAAAGACAGTATACAGATTGTAGCAGAAAGTTTTTCTTTTAGGCTGCAACCAACATGCTTCCACAGTTACTTACAGAATCTGCTACATCATTAGTGCAACCACAAGATGCTACTTACATTTTCAAAGTTGTGTAAGGGGCAAAAGTTGCACAAGAGTCACCACTGAAATCAGACTGGTACAAGCACAATTTAACACCTGAACAAGCCTTAGGTTTATTTATTAGGTTCAAAGTAATGCCCAAGTCGCAGGTATTAACAAAATATTTTACGAGTTCGTTTGTTTACCTGTAATATAAACTAGGATATTACAGTAAGTGAGAATAACTGAGGACATCTGAGAATCAATACTTGTGACCCAGGACTTCACTAAAACATTCAGGGTCCCCAACATACACACACACAACCTTGAGCACAAAACGGCCCTACATTACTATCAAATCAAATAACATCATTTTACACATATCAAGAGTCCTCTTTCCCGCTTTAACAGCTGCAAAAAGCTTAGCCAGCCGTCAAAATACGCGATGTGCCTTATTCTGAACTGGGAGTTGGGAGTGTAACAAGTAACAATTCTGAAAGGATCTTTTCTCTCCCTAGCCGGCTGTCCCGCACTCGGGAGCGCCTGGCTCAGCCGTGGCGGAGGGATGCAGCGGGGAGAAGCCGGGACGCGTCAGGAACTCAAGCTCCTGGGTCTCTTTCCTTCTCCGAAGCCGCAAAGACATCAGAGCCAAGGGGCCCACGGGACGCGGTGCAATCTCCTGCGTCCGGCCCTGACGTTTCGGGGCGAGGTAACCCCTGCGCTCAACACTTCCCCGACCTGGTGTCGTGAAGACTGCCACGGCCCTCGCCTGCAAGGGAGGCCAGGGCGGGAGCCGGGGACCGGGCCTGGCCAGGCCGCGGCCGCTCGCAGTGCCCACGTCACCAGCTCCAGCACTGCGGAAATGGAGCCGCGCGGCCCGGAGGGAGGCGCCGGGAGAAGTGTGTGTCCGCGCCGCCGCCAGGCGCCGTTTGCTCCTCAACCTGGGCCCGAGCGCCGCCGACCCCCACTCTGCCGTGCCCAGGGCTCTTACCTGTGTCGCCGATGATAATATACTTAAAAAGATAGGCGTACGCCATGGCCACGGCCGCTCGGTGCCAGGCACACGGCTCCTCCTCCTGCTACTGCTCCTCCTCCGCGCCCCTCACCCCGGCACCGCTCAGCCTCGAAACGCCAGGCCCCGCCCGCTGCCGCCGCCGCCGCCGCCGCCGCCGTGGCCGTCAGCCGCCGGGAATGAGGGGCGGGGGAGAAGCCGGACAAACTGACACCCGAAGCCGCCGGAGACAGCGCCCAGCCGAGCCAGCCGAACAATAACAGCCGCAGCGGCGCCTCCGCCCCGCCTCCGCGCCGACCCGGAAGTGCTGCAGCAGCGGCGGGCGCCACCGGAAGGAAGGGGAGGAGACCTGCTCGCCGGCCCTGCCCCTCCGGCCGGAGGGCGGCCTCGCGCCGCCGGGCCCCTGCCCCACGCCTGTCCCGCGCGCCCCGGGGCCGCCCCGAACTGGGGAGGCCAAGCGCAGGTGGTTCCGGTGCTCTGGGGCCGGGGACCCTGGCGGCCCAGAGAAGCTGGGGGAGGGGATAAGGCTGGGTGCCACGGACACGTGATGGGAAGGCGGAGGTGGCGCGCGGTGGGAGGGGCCGGGCCCTGGGATGGTGAAAAAGATGTTGGGAAATGTGAGAACCCCAGGGGTGCAGGGCGATGGTGTTTCTGTTCCAACCCGGCCACGGCAGGGGTGCCAGTATTTTTATACGTTGAAAATAAATCAGGGACTGAACTAAAGCAGGGTCTAGTGTACTGCTCAGTGGAATACTACGCTGCTCTTAAACCCGACTTGGACAGAAACAAGACAACTTTATGTTTCCATTATATA
>RJWT010023435.1:0-16823 GCA_004365215.1 Cuniculus paca | reverse complement strand
TGCAATATGTGAGAAAATAGGAGCAGCTCTTTTGAAAAATGGGACACTATGGTAGCTATCGCTGGTTTCTTGGTGGCCAACGTGATCGCCTGTAGTGCTCTTTTGTTTTATCTGGTTATGTATTGCTTTGTTTTGTTTGAGTTTATTGTCTGTAAATGTACGAACAACCATTTTGAGGAAAGCAAGAGACACTGGGGTAACCATAGTTAATCTCCTGTTGTTATGTTTTGAAGACCTGTGTAGCTTTCTGTGTTCTGTTTTGAAATGCTGTATTGTGTTTGACTCTATTCTGTTTTCTTTTGCTTTTTTTTTGTTCTGTTGTGTTTTGTTTTGTTTTGTTCTATTCTCTTTAAAAATAAAAAAAATAAAAAAAGATAGATAAGATAGTTATACAGCTAGTTTCTCTTAGTTCATTGAAGAGAAAGGTTTGTGCTGATATTATTTGGACAAGATATCATGCGCATATCCAGTACTCTGAATAACCACTATGAAGACAGCAATACACAATGTATTAGTTATTGTAACTCTCCTATCAATCTGTTTTGAAACTGTTTTATTATTTTTATTTTCTCTTTAAAATAAAAAAAAAGAAAGATTTAAAAACTTGTTGAAATGCAAACAAAATCATAAATCAAGCTGTGATGTTCAGGAGACAAATCTTGCTCAAAAGAATAAAGGCAAATAAAGGTAAAGGGATCAGCAAAGACTTATCAAGAACATAGAAGAAACTAATGTCATATACTTCAGACTGTATAAAATTAAACTAGATGTTCATATAATTTTGATATTCTATGATGTAAATGCTGAATAACTGAAGTCATGAAATTTTTTGGTGAATATCTACATTATCAATTTATAAAAACTGTTAGAAACAAAATGAGAAGCTGATTATCGTTTTAAGAAAATTTAGTAGTCATCTTCAATAAATAAAATCCAAGCAGGAAATAGGATGAGAAAAAATGGTCCACAGAGATAAATTATTAAACATGTCAACTTTGCTCCCTATTCTAATCAATCTTTTCTGAAATATCCATTGATCACTTATCAAAATTTCTTACATACATCATATACCAGCTGACAAAGAAAGATTGAAATATCAAGAGATTACAAAGATAAAACACAAACAGGGAGAAAATACTTGTGAAAGACATATGTGATAAGACCTATCTGAACTATTGAAAGAACAATTAAAACTTAGTAAAAACAAAAAATGAGTTAATGACATCAACAGACACCTCATCAAAAATAGATTCAACATGACCAAAATGGATTTGAAAAGCACTCCATATCCTATGCAGTGACGGAAATGCAAATTAAAACAACAATTAGATATCACTACACATGCCTGACAGAACAGCTATCATCCAGACTACTGACAACACCAAATCCTGGCACAGATGTAGAGCAAGAGAAATTCACTCACTGATGGTGGAAATGTAAAATGATATAGTCACTTTGGAAGACAATTTGGTAACTTTTTGGAAAACAAAACATATTTCAATGATACAATCTAGCAATCATGTTCCTCAGTATTTATCCAAAGGAACTGAAAATTTATGACCAGAGAAACCTGCGTACAGATGTTTATAGCAGTTTTCCTCATAATTTCAAAAACATCTAAGCAATAAACATATCCTTTACTGGGAGAACTGATAAACTGTGACACACACAAACAATGAAATATTATTCAGAGTTCAAAATAAATATGGTACCAAGCCATGAAAATACAGTAAGGAAACTTAAATGCATACAAAGTGAAAGAAGCCAAGCCGAGAAGGCTGCATATTTTATGATTGCATCTATATAACATTGTATAAATGACTAAACCATGGAGATAGTGAAAAGATCTATGTTTTCCAAAGGCTTTGTTGAAGGAAGGATAAACAGATCACAGAGGACTTTGGGGCAGTGCAAATACTTTATATGTCTTTTTTATATATATATTTCTATATAAAAGTCAATATACACTTCTTTCCAAACCCACAGAATGCAAACCACCAAGCGAGAACCCTATAGCGTTTGGATGACAATGGTGTATCAGTGTAGGTTCATAGATTGTAAGGAATGACTCACACGAGGGATGCGAATTATGGAAGTTGATCTGCATATGTCAGAGCAAAGGAGACACAGGGCATCTCTGTGCTGCCTATTCAATGTTGCAGGGAACCTAAAATCGCTCTATAAAGTAAGGTCTACTAAGAAACACTGAAATAAATATTCAGATACGTGATTTCCACAAGCTGTATTCAGTGACTCCCATAGCATAAAACTTGAAAGAAATGTCAAAAATAAAATAGATTGAAATGAAAGAAGAATCCTATAAGTTTAACTCTGAGATGCAGTAGGAAAGTAAACCTGTCACAGAAATTAGTGAAGTAGAAAGTTCCAATAATTAATCCTCATTTACCCTAACAAGTGTTTCATCTTCATTTACACACAAGACAAAGGAGATTCAGAAAAGTAAAGTTAAGGATGCAAGGTCATACATTCCGAAGGGGCTGAGCCTGGTCTTAGGTATTATCTCAGATCTCCTGCTTCCTATTCCAGGGATCCAGATAGGGCAAAGTCTGTTCTAATTGGCACGCATCTAATTAGCTAATCCCTTGACTGTAATTTTTTTTGCCATATTTTAAAGATTCTGAAGTTAGTATGCATCTTAAAATGGTTTTTATACAAAGAAAAGATGCAGTCTCACCTGAAAATAAATTAACATGCATAGAAAAAAATTTACTCACTGGATTTTCTTCTCAAATGAATTATGAGCTTTAGTAAGAATATGTACAGGTGGATTTTAATTTAAATTGAAATCCTTCATTTGTTTTGAAAATATCTTTACAAAGCACTAAAATACAAAATGGTTACTGAACGTGCAAAATGGCTGGCACAAACAGAACAATGCAGTTAAGGTAGTGTGAAGTTTCTTGCTGTGCATGATGCATTTAAAAGATCTATGAGAGCTGCACAACTGGTTCTTCAAAAGCAATATAAGTCAAGAAATAACACCAATAAATCATTAACTAGTATGCATACATTGTTTATAGTGGAAGACATTATTCATTTATAACCATGTTTTCTGAAAACTGAAATGCTTGCAAACTCTGTTTTTGTTTCCTGTGCAATGAGATTATGGATTCATTTCAAAATGCTTAATATGCCAAGGATTATGAAAAAGTTTACAAAAATCTATAGGTTGTAGTGGTGTATAATTTAAAATAGCAAAAAAAACAAGTTTCAGAACAAAAATTGTTACCCATGAAATTTTACTGTGGATAATTACATTGATATTTTATACTCTTTTTTCAATGCAACATTATAAAATGCTATAAATAACATTGCTTTCCCTACTTCCAAACTTACTACATTAAAGTATTTCTAAATACTGACAGGGCTTTATAATTAAAAGCTTTCAATCTAGAGACTAGGTCAAAAAAGTCACACTGGGATGCTACAGTACTTTTTTCTGGGTCACCACAGCTCATTGCAGGACAACTGTCACCTGAAAAGAAATTGGTATCTATTATCACTTGGATCTCAAATTTCCTCTAAATGCCACATATTAAAGACTTGGGCCTCAGGGTGGTGCTGTCAATGGAGGGGGTCTGATCCTGAAGAAGCGAAGCCAAATGGGGGGTTCTTTAGGTCCTCAGAGTTGTGCCCTCAAATTAGAGGATCTGGTGTCTTCCTATTCTTCTCTTTGCTTCCTCTGATTTTTGTTCTGTCTTGTGCTCCCCCCACTGCCATCCAACACCCCCACCTGAGGTCTGAAAGCAATAGATCCACATGGTCATGAACTGGAACTTCCGTAACCATGAGTCAAAGCTTCCTTCTTTACAGTTTTATAAATGTCTCAGGTGTATAGCATGGTAATGGAAAGCTCACTGATATAATATCTATCCATTCTAGCTGTTTCCAAAGTCTGTGATTATTTTGTTCAACATTTCAACAGAAATCGATGAAACTGATTTTATTCAGATGGTGATATTAAAATTAAAGGGGTTGGGGATGTGGCTCAGTGGTAGAACACTTGTCTAGCATGGGTGAGGCCATGGGTTCACTCCCAAATACCACACACACACAAAAAAAAGATAAACAAATGTAAACTTTATCCAGACATGGGGGTGCACTCTTCTAATCATAGCACTCAGGAGGCTGAGGCAGAAGGATCACCATGAGTCCAACACCAACCTAGGCTACATAGTGAGTTCAAAGCCAACTTGAACTACATAACAAGACTCTGTCTCAAAACACTGAAAAGAAGAAGGAAGGGAGGATGGAAGAAGAGGAAAGGAAGGGAAGGGAAGGGAAGTGAAGGAGGAAGGGAAAGGGGAAGGGGAAGAAAAGAGAAGAGAAGAGGAAAGAAAAAAAAGAGAAAAGAGAAAAAGGAAAAGAGAAAGAATCTGGAAAGTTGACAGGCATCATGAAGACTGAAATGTTACTTTCTTTTTTACTAATATTCAAATAATTAAAGTTAACAAGAGTAATAAATGAAACATGCTAAAACTAATTAGGTTTGTTTTTCAGCACTTGATTTTCTGGTTTCTGCTGTCTAAATCCATGTTCCTACATTCTTTTTACTGTCTGTTCCAATAGTGAATTAGAATGCTACCCCATAATGGAAAACCACTTAAAATAGATTACCTGGCCTTTCCAATAATTAATACAATCTTTTAAACTAAAAATAAGTCACTTTCTTTTTATATGCTAATTCATCAAATTCATAAATATAAACTTTATTTGTTGCTTATTAAGGAAGCATTTCAGAACTATAGAGGTTACATATATCACTAGTATATTTGCTATGAGATTCAATTTCCTATAAAAAATGTACCACTTATTTTAGAAGGGGGCAGCATAATCTCAGCAAGTAATTTGGCTCCCTCAAGCCTAAATGCAGAACTTCCTGATGATCTTATTAGATATTATTTCCTACAGAGTAGAATCTGGGGTGAACACATGAAGTAGAGAAATCAAAAGATTTCATGTGGTTCCAAGAGAGGAAATAATTTTTCTTTTAAAAAATCCTTAAGTACCCGAAAATATCTTTGTGAATGTATTATCATTATTTCCATTTAGGATTTTACAGTGACAAGGAGATAAGAGTTCTTGGGCTTCCTTTTGCCCCTTCTTACAGAAGCGGGAAGCAGCGCACTCTCACCAGACTCGTGTCAATGTCTAGGCTCAGCTATCAACTTCTGTGCTATTTCCAAAGAAATCTTTATTACTTACCAAAGGATTGAAAGCCCTTGCTCTCATACATAGAAGAAGTGTGTGTTGATAAACCTTAGAATATTGATTCTGATTAAGCAGGTCTGGGGTAGGGGTCTAAAATGTGCCATTTTACTCTGACATAGATAGTGCTAGTCTAAAAACCACACTCTAAATTCCAAAGATACAGTGATTAAGAGGATGTGTATTGATGCCCCACCCAACTGAATGAAAATCCTACCATATATTAGCTTATGTGATCTTGCACATCTCATTCCCCTGAGTTCTAATTTCTCCTAAAAACTGAGAGTATCTCTCATATTTTAAAAAAATTATAAGATTAATGAAAAATTTACATGAAGACTTTACAACAGTGTCTAATACATTGCAAGTGTTCAGTAAGTTAGTTATTGCTTTCTTAGACATACCTACCAATGGGCCAGCTGAACTCTTGTGATGCAGTGTAATCACACAACTACTTAGCCACTAAAAGTAACACTTCATCTACAAATGAAGCAACATTACTTCCTGAAACAAAATAAAATCCATCATCTCATGTCACTGGCTAGTTGACTTTTCATTGAGAAAGCAAAGATATACTAAGTTGAATTGGCAGGAAGATAACAGATAATTTGAGATGCACCATTAAGAATCTACCCACTGATAACTAAGCAGTCTTCAATGGCAAGAATCTATGTCAAGAGTGTTTACCAAGCAAATCCATACAACAGAGGGCCACCATCACTGGGTTCCTTGCTGTCTTCCATCAGGTATGATGGCTAAACCTACAACCTTTCTTTTGGTGAAACAGAAAAGGTGATCACAAAGCTGCAACTGCAGTACCCAAATGTCTCTTGCTTTAAAAATAAGTATGCTGCCTTTGCCTCTGCATTTATCTACTAGCAGGAACCATTATGCAGTGACAATATTCTGTTTCAGAAGCATTATCTCTGAATAATTACCTGCTTCTTCTCTCCATGGACTGCTGTACTGACAGGAATGCTTTTAATGTGGTGTATGGCAGGATATACAGATTACACATGATTACTATAAAAATACCTGCTTCCTCACACACAAAACTGAAGGGAAGTGTTAGCCCTGTCGTGATCTGTGCTGCAATTCAGTTCACTTGCTGTGAACTGATGGCAAAGGTCTCCATCACCTTCCCGCGTACTCATCCACAAAGGGAATTTGTGGGTGGCTCTTCATCAATGCAGGGACCAGAATTTAAAAGGAAAGACAATCTTGGATGATGGGTTTTTTATTCCAACAAAGCCGGTGATTTCACAGGAATAAAATGCAGAGGACCTGGGGGTGGCAAATCAGGACTGGGCAAAGAGAAAGCACAGGTGTTCACTGAGTTCTGTAATCTTTTGTTTTACTCCACCTTACTTTGCTTTTGATTTTAACCCATGACCGGCCCTAAATAAATCCATATCCTGAGTCCTCTCTTGACCCCCTTCCATGGACAATTACTTCATTTCCTTTGGAGTTACAGACACTTTTAAAAGCTTTCAGGTGAACACTTCGAGGCTCAAAGCAGGGAAAATAGAAGAATTGTAGTTATTGGAGCACAGGATATAAATGTTTATCTAGAGAGTAGCGGTTAGCAGGGAGTCGTGATACAGGAAGTAACAGTGTTTACTTTCAATAAGAAAGTGGCTTTTATATTTGGAAAATAAGAAAAGTCCAGCAGACACATCTTATTCCAAATGAGATCATTTAAGAAACCTCTGCTAAATAAAATGCATGCATGTGAAATTTACCTGTAGGAAGCAAGCGTTGGGAGAAGCTAAATCCTCACAGTCCCAAATTGCTTCTCATTTTGCAAAGCAAGCTCTCTAGGAACACTGGGGACTTCAGTTACCTTGTACAAATCACTACTCTGAATGAACACAAGGGGTTGTATATACCGCTATTTTAAATCGATGACAGAGGGGGCATTTTTAGTCAGTCTAATGAAATGCTTACAAAATATATTCCTTTAGTTGTTTTATGTAATAGAGCATTAAAAAATGAGATTTAAAATGGGCCCCGAAAGTTTGAGTTTATACTCAAAAATTTAATTGCTTTGAAATATTTTATAATCAGATCATTCACTGCAGTACTAGGATGATGTCACCCAATTTGAAAGGAAACACTTGTATGTTAATTGCCCATTTTTAAATCATGCATCTCCTTTTATATCCATGCGTGTACAGATTAAGTGCATTGCAAGTGATTTCTTTACATCTTTGGAACTGCAATGACTCAGAGGTGACCCCCTCAGATGAAAGTTAACAAGAGTCCTGGGTTTTTAAATTTTATCTAATCATGTTGCTGGGGTCTGTATAGGAGCCATACATGAAGAAGTGACTGTATTTATGCTTTTTACTAGCAACAGTATAATGTTTCCCTATGTGGAACGAGAAGAAAGACAACCATACATTAGAAACTTGCATAGGAATAAGAAGCTAATTTTAGCATCAGAAAATATGAGACCTAATCAAGGGTGTTGGCACGTAACACCTGTAATCCCAGCACACTGGGGCGCTGAGGCAGGAGGACTGATCACCCGTTCAAGTTCAGCCTGGGCAACTCAGCGACTCAGCAAGACCCTGTCACAAAATGTAAAAACTAAAAATCAACAATCAAAAGGGTGGGAATGTAGCTCAGCATGAAGGCCCTGAGAAACAAAGAAGGAAGGAAGGAAGGAAGGAAGGAAGGAAGGAAGGAAATATGATTGTTTATTTAAAAATATTTATTTTATTAGTACATTTTACAGTACATAAAGTTTTCCATTTTACAGTACATAAAGGGAGCAAGCACATGTACACAACACACCTTGATTCTTCTCTAAACCACTTCCCTGCCTTCCCCGCCTCTATCTCTAAATCCCCTCTCCCCACTCAGTATTATTGTCATTATTATTTTTAGTTCATAATTCTTGCTTTCATTTCACAAATGTTTCTAACTTTTAGAGAAAAAAGAAGATCACTATCATCTTAGAATGATTTAAGAGATAAGTTCTGAAAATTTCTAACAAGTTGCTGATCATATACTCAATAATAGTTCACTTTGTCACTGGATCAAACTAAGTTAATAAACAACAGATTGTGTTCTTATATTTATTTTGTATTTTCTTTGAAATGTGTGATGAATTATTTTAATAGGAAAGATTAAAACCTACAATTGAAATGATGAACTATATCCACCCTAATAAAGTCAACAAGTATCACTGGAGCAAAAAATTATGCATCATTAATGAAGTAAAGGTTTATTTACCTTCTGAAAATGTAAATACAATCTGTTTTCCATTAAAGTAAAGAGGCACAAATATTAAAAACTCCCATTAGGCATTAGGTCACCACACACACACACACACACACACACATCATTCAAGATTCAATTTTCTTTTTCTCTTCCAATCACTGCTAAAGAACCTAAAACTAAATCCATGGGACTCAGTCCTGTACTAAATGAAATTATTTGTTTTTCACTCATAGATTGCTGCACAAGGACCCACGATTTAAACCAGCTCTTAGATTATATTACACAATCATTTATTTAACAGGAAACACAAGAATCATCTGTACACTCATGTGGTCATTTGTTTAATAGTCACTGCTTTTTACTCTGAGCCAAGCAATTGCTAGATTCTAAATTGTAAAGACATAAAGAAAAACATCATTATTCATTAAGCTCACAGTAGGAGAGACCATTACAGCTTATGTCTAGATGTCCCCTCAAAGCCTCATACACTTATACAGAGGCCTTTTGTGAGAGAGCCACAGGTGTCTGATACTAAATTAGTCACCGATTGGTTTAGCACAGTCTGGGTGTCGGTGACTGATTTACTGAAGAGGGAAGATCCACCTTGGGTTCAGGTGGCACCACCAATAGGTTTGCAGCCTGAACGGACTGAAAAAGGAAAGGAAGGCTTGCTGCCTCCTGCCTGTCATGCTATGGACTGTTTCTCCTAATCCATGCCCCTCTGCTATGTTGCCCTGTTTTGGAGTCAGCTGACTACAGACTGAAGCCTCTACAAACTGTCCATTAAAATAAACTTCCTCCTTTAACTTGTGGGTGTCACATATTTTTCCCAGTAATGAGAAAGTAACTAAGACAGGGACCCACATAAACAAATAACTCTAGCGAAGCAGTGTATACACAAAAATAAATTTTGCTCAGTATGAATATATTAATTAGTGTTAATTTCCTATTTTTTTTTAAATTCTGCATCATTCGTATCCTTTATTCTGTTTTGCTTTTTAAAATTAAAATAAAAAAATAAATTTGGTACACGTTTCAGTGCAGCACTGAAGAGAGTGAGATTATGTGAGGGTTGATGTTCACCTGAACATCAAGTGTCAGTGGGTATTTCAGGCATAGAGAAGGGTGTTCTCAGAAATCTGAACTGGAAGAATATTAATGGAAATAGAAATGAATGAATTGATTTACACAGAGACACAGATATAAGTTGTTATTAGTTGTCTGGGGATGATCATGATAGCATTGTAGAGGGGTTGTTGAGAATAGTAAATGAGATTTATCAAGCATTTACCACAGTGCACCTAGCACTGAAAAATAACTCATGAAATGTGAACTCCTATTACTCATCAAATTGTCAATCTAATATTGGAAACATCTTACAAGAACACAACTTTAATCATGTAGGCAGGTGTTTACCTGTGAGGGAAGATTAATAGAAAAGACTGTGCAGGCAAAGGAAATTCAAGAAATGGAACTGCCTGCTTATTTACCTGCCACTACAATAAATGTATTAAAAATATCTTCTTATTTCGTTTTGCTCTATTTTATCACTTTGCTCCTATCCAGCTTCCCCCTTTGACCTGAGGGCACACATATTCCCATGTCTGTACTGCTTCTGCCCCCTTGGTTTGTCTGATCCAGGCTTTGGGGGTAACCACTAAAATTTTCTACTTCCTTACCTCAATTATCCCCTCGAACTGTAATTCGTCATTGTCAATACTCTCGTTCTTGTATGACTAAGATAAAGGTATACATTTTCCTGGAAGAAGACCTAGAGAGAGATTTTTTTAAAGCTCCTTTCTTTTTGTATTCTCTCCTTCTCAATGCATTAAGACTAGAAATCTGCTTCCAAAGCCTTGTGAGGAGATGGACAAGAGCATTTAGAAAGTGGAAGTAAGACCAAAGTGTGCAAACTCTTTGCAATGAGTATGCCAAGCTTGTTTCAGGTTTAGCATCAATCTGGAGGAGGCCCACTTCCTTATCACTTTTTAAGTGAGAGGAACATGGTCAGGAGAGCTCTGATCCAGTATTTCTAGAACCAAAACAATCAGGCTTTTTATAAACTGTGAAACTAAGGCTCAGGATCATGATTTCATTTTGCTGGATGTCTGTAAGGAGTTCAGCAGAGAAGGAAAATGCTGTATGACAGAGAAAAGCAGAAACACTAAAGCCCCAGGCTACAAATTCCTAGATTAAAAAAAGTTGTAGATGGTGATACTGTGACGAATGTAACTCCACACATGCTCAGGAAGTGGATGGATGCCTGGGCTGGGGACTGGCCTATGTGAAGCTGGATATGTCCCAAAACACCTCTTGCCACCAGATCAAAGATGCTTCTGGTAGGAGCATCAGCAAAAATGTATGAAGGTACGAAGGCTATGAAGCTGCCAGCAGTCCCTGGGGAACCTTGTTAAACAGTTACAGACCAGCTCCACCTTGCATAGTTTTAATAAGGAAGGGCTGAGCCACCACATCCACACTCATTTGCAAATAGTTGGCTTATTCTGTTGGAAAGTCAGTAGCAGGATCTAGACACTCGCTGTTTGCTACCTTGGGTACAGTGCTTTTCAGTATCAATCATTAAAGACATAGAGACCCATTTACCCTGTGGTGAATAGTGATCAATCTTCTCATTTCTTCACTAATGGAGGACACTTTCACAGTACTTGGGAGGATCCTGGCAATAGGTGACATGTGCTTGCAGAACATTTCAAAAATAAGTTTTACTGAGCTGATCATGAAAACCGTTTTTCTCTACTCCAACTTCCATTCTGCCTCTTTCCTTTCCCATCAAGTGGTACTGAAGTGGCTCCAGGCACTCTGGACCCAAAGGGAAGTTGAGTTGAGGATACATTTACTTTGAGATTAGTGGCATTTTGTTACTTTCAAGGCTTTTCATGGCATAGGAATGGTCCTAGGAGTGGTCCTCTTTGGGGTCAGGAAAGACTAGAGATCAAGTAATAAAGTTGTATGTATCCTATAATTACCAGCACACATTCGGGGAGCTGAGAAGTAAGTATTGAAATACACAGAGACACTGACAAAAGTTGTGTAAAATTATAATTAACTCATATTTTGGATCTCATAATGTTTATAGTGTTTGCCTGCTTTTAAAAAATGTAAAACATGCTGATTGCTCTTTCATCCTAAATCAGTATTTACCTTAAAACTAACTTTTTACTTGCAGATTTGAATTATTTCTATTAAAAGTACTCCCAAAATTCAAGCTGTGTCAACATGTAAATTTGCTTATCTACCATAAAGATGTGCACCCAGGTGTGTGCAATATAGAATTACATTGTAGAGACAGGAGCAAAAATTCAGACAATAATATTAGCATCTTATATTCATGGACAATTTAAGTGGAATGATGGAATAAATCACAGAATAGTGATGCATATTATGTTAAGTCAAAACACTTTAGTATGAAATCATTAAGAAGAAAGTATCAAGACATACTACAATGCAGAATAAATTATTAGATATCAATAAGTGCAAAAAAGTAAAATAAAAAGTTGGGTTCAAAACTTAGTTTTCATTATTTTAAAATAATGCAAGGGAAAAAAATCAGGAAGGCAATTATTTCTCAGCTAATCTCTCTATGTGTACACTTATAGTTGAGATGCCAGCAGTAAAATAAAAGAATGTTTTTCACATTATTTATTTTCAGATTGTCTGCAAAACAACATTTAAAAATACATAAGCATGCATAATTCACTCAGAAACAGATTCTGGTGTGTATTGTAGTGATTATGTCAAAGACTGATTCCAAAGATCACTGAATTAGTTTCTTATTGATACACTAACAATTTACTATGGTCTTAGTGACTAAAAAATAATACACTTATTATCTCACAGTTAACTAGATCAAAGTCTAAATTGGCTTCCACAAGCTAACATCAGGATCCTTCTGAGTCTCTAAGGGTAAAGCTCTTTTCTTGCTTCTCCAAGCTTCTAGAAATCCCTTCCCTTCCTCCGCTCTGGGCTCCCTCTTCCATCTCCAGAGCAACAGCAGGTGGAGGCCTTCCCCTTTCAAGTCAAGTTCAGACTCTTCTGTTTCCTTTTTCATGCATAAGGATCCTTGTTATTATACAGGGCAGATCCAATAACCCGGTGTAAATTAGCAATATTCCTCTTCGAAATATATACACAAGTTCTAGAGATGAAAATAGGATGTTTTTGGAGAGCTGTTATTCTGCCTACCACCATCATTAATGAATTCTTTTGCCCTGTGCTGTTGTCCTTTGGACATAAATTCAAAAAGAAATGATTGTATATATTCTTCCTATACCAAGCAGTCTTTATATATAACCAACCATTAATACCAACTTAAGCAGTTTTTGTCTGCTAAAATGAGCCTTCTGAAGTCTTGCAATATCACATCTCATCAACTATGTTTGGCCCACAGTAGGACAAGTTTAGTACTCTATTATCCCTCTGTCTGGGCATTGACTGGTTCAAATTTGTTCATCTGGCCCAAGATAAGTCAATCAGAATTTTCCCTGAAAAATTTTTTTTCTTCTTGGGAAAATATTCTTACTTTCCTTGATCAGCACACTGAAAATACAATCTTAAAGCATGTTAAATTCCAAGTTTCCCCTGCAGGAATATCCATCCTCCGCAGGACAGATTAAAATTAAGTTGTTGACAGAGACATGGATGTATATACCACTCTAGAGTGTATGTGAAAACAAGCATATGAGCATATGTGTATTTCTGTGAGTATGTGTGTGTGCGTGTGTGTGTGCATGTGTGTGTATGATAGAATAACAAGGAAATGTGAAGTTGTTACAATTCCTTTACTATTCTCCACCAAAGTCACTTTTACGGCTATCCTTCTTGATTTGTGGGCACAGAAATCATTTGCATGTCTCTGGATGTTTGTATAGAGGTTCTACCATTTCTATCTGTTATGGTTTGTATCTAGATGTCCCCCCAAAGCCTCATGCGGTCATAGGGGAGGCTTTTCAGAGGAGGCTGAATACAGAGTGTGTGATGCTGGGATCAAGGTGTGTAATCACTAAATTAGTCCACTGATGGGTTTGGCATAGCTCTGGGTGTGAGATACAATATAAAGTGAGAGAAGTTGCTGCTGCCCCTTATCCACTGTGGTTTGTCATTTGTTGCTTGCTGCCTTCTGCCTGCCCTGCTTTGCCATGCACTACTTCCGCACTGCAATGAGCGTCTGCCACACTGCCCTGCCTTGCAGCTAGCAGACTAGGAACCAAAACCCCCACACACTGAGCTAAGTAAACTTCTCCTCCTTTAACTTTAGGTGGTGGGTATTTTGTCTCAGCAACAAGGAAGTAACTAAGACACCATTCAAAAACTTAACTAAAATAATTTCTGGGTAATTTTGTTATATTCTCAGCATTGTAATGAATGACAAAAGAATTTAAAAACATAAGCAAGAAAGCCAGAGTTTCTCAGGTCATAGGAACCAAAGAACAGCTCTTGAAATCATCTAAAACTGGGCTTGCTGTTACATGTAATCTCATACCAGTGAAGTCTCAGCTTTTGATTACCAAGAATCTTGGATCCATAATAAACATCAGCATTGGCCTCTTGAACACTTTCCAAGTCTATTGCCTACTTGTTCACTGTGAACAAATGATAGCAAATATTCTCACTGGACACCATTTCTTCAGTTTATACCATCAAAACAAACCCTTGAATTTAACCAGCTGTAAGCAGATACAGAAAGGTAGCATAACAGCTACCAAAATTATTTCATTAAAGTAAATATTAGGGACATCCTCATCATTTTATGCAGCCAATTCAATGAATTGCATTGAACAACCAAGTACACGGGCATATAATGAACAGGTAATTATAAGAATTATAAGCCCAGGAGACAGGTCCTGGGTCAATCTCAGTGACAAAGTGCTATTGTTGGTTTATGAATACTCCCCAATTCCCCAAGCAAAAGTCATTCCCCTCCTCCCCCACCTCCTCCTTCTCCTCCTCCTCCTTCTCCTCCTCCTCCTTCTCCTCCTCCTCCTTCTTCTCATCCTCCTCTTCTTCTTCCTCCTTCTTCTCTTGTTGTTCTTGGTCCTTTCCAGAAGCCCAGGAGTCTTATCTCCACCAGACTATTGGTTATACTTCACTGTAATGATTGTGTGTGTGTCTGTGTGTGTGTGTGTGTGTGCATGCATGTGTGTGTGTGTGTATAGCTTCTTTTGCATGTTGTTCCTAATTCAATTTTGATCCTTATTTAGTTCATTCGAGTTGCTATTAAAAATACCATACACATACTAGAATATCTTAGACTAAGACCGGAATATCAAAGACTGGAATATCTTAGATTAAGGCACTGGCAGAAGAAAGTCTGTCTCCCTACCTGTAAGGGATAACCTTCTTTTGGTGTCTTTACAGGTTAAAGGATCAAGCTAGCTCTCTGGAGCCTCTTTCACAAAGGCACTCATCTCATTTAGGAAGACTCCACCTAAAACACCTACCAAAGCTGCTCATCTCTTTCTACCATCACAAACTAGGTTTCAACGTATGAAGAGAGGAGGGCAGGTCGTGCAGACCACACTGGTACGTATCACTCAATAGAGAAACTAGCGCACAGTAGATGAAGAATCCATTTCTCGTGCAGTTGCCTGGGATGGAGTCAGACCTGATTCCCATTAAGGGGGTACACTGGGTCATTAGACAATGTTTGCCTAAAAGCTCACACCCACCTAGACTCTCGGTAAGCCATTTTATTTGGAAAAAGGGTCTTTGCAGATGTAATTAGTTAAGGACTGGGAGATGACTCATCCCAAACCTAGGGGCCCTACATTCAGTGACTAGTGTCTTCAGGTCATAAGAGAAAGGAGAGGGGGATTTGGGCAAAGAAAAGGGCAGAGAAGACAGAGGTAGAGACTGGAGTTAGGTTGCCACCAGCCACAGAACACCGGGAGCCACCAGAAATTGGAGAGGCAAGAAAGGCTCCTCCACCAGACCCCGCAAAGGAAACGTGGCCCTTCTGACACCTTGCTCTCAGACTGACCATCATCAGAACACTGAGAGAGTTGCTGCTGGTTTAGGGGCGGGGCAGCGAGTAGCTAAAGAGTAAAGAACGCTTTGGACTCAGGCTCTGCCAAAAGATCCTGAGCACAGAAGGTGTTTCTGGGAGGGCACCTGGGGACAGGAATAGCTTTCTCGAGGATCTTTCCCAGCATCTGTCTGAGTAGCCTTTGGATAATGGGCAGTGACTGCACGGCTAGCCCCCAGTAATCCAGCTGCTGCCCTGAGCTCGTGTATCACTTCTCAGCAGTGACTTGTCTCATGGTGTCTCTAAAAGCCTGACCAAAATCATGGTTATAAACCAGACAAATTCTTAGCTAACCAAGCAATCAAGCACAAATTCTAGGTAGTGAAAAGATCCTAGAGAGATAACTGAAATCACTTGGTCTATTCTTCAATTAAATAATAGAAAACAATGCTTGAACCAAACTTACTCAGAGGCACCCACAAACTCTTAGTTTCGTTAACAAGGAAAAAAATAATCCTGGAGAATGCCACTCCTCCAAATACATACATAAATAAAAGATAACGCAGTCACCAGTTAAGGCGTGCTATTTTGGTAACAGAATCAAACAATATTTTGCTATTTAACATTATCATGTTTCGTTCAGCAATGAAATGGTTAAATACATTCTTTCATATTATTCTTCAGTCCTGAAATTACTGTTAGTGAAGATGCAAAATGTATATCTGAGACAGCCTCTCTTCTGGCCTCTTTGTAATCTATTCAGCCCAGTTCTCAGCCATCCCGAACCAAAAATTACTGCCGTGCTTATTGTCCACATCGGAATGCATCAAATAATGTGAATGGTTTAAGGGCTCCGCTGCCCCAACCAGGTCTCCTTCCCCTGCTTCCCTTCTTTCCCATTTAACAGAGCATCAGAAAAGCATGTCATGTGACAGGAAGTCTTGTATAACTCTGAGCACTCCCTGAAGCCCTGTTTGCTCAGTGGGAAGTAGGGCAAGCACGAAAGTGTCCATTCCTCAGTGTAGGACTGTGCCCACTATGCAGCTCTGCAGAGTAATGATTCTTAATGGGACTGCACAGTAAAGCACCAGGGAGCTTTTAGGATCCCTGACACCCAGGCCACATGGTGCACCAATTAAATCGGGAGAGAATTTGGCTCTGGTATTGCAAAAACACTTCTGCAAATCGAAGCATCCTCATCACCTCTAAGGATTCTTTAAGGAAAACATTTTTTGATTTTCTAAGTCTTTCGCGTCACTTAGATCTCTTCCAGGACATGTTGATCAGTCGGTCTGAAATTTGTACAAACCATTTTCTTCCATTTCCTCTGACTATCTTTCCTCAATTCTGATTGGCCCCCTTTTAGAGTCTCAAATCTGAACAA
>RJWT010023434.1:0-16821 GCA_004365215.1 Cuniculus paca | reverse complement strand
AAACTTTATCTCAAATAGGCACAAGTATAATTTACTTGTAATGGTTTAGAAGACCCTGAGATGCTCCATTTGAAAACCATGAGCTAGCTTAGTCTTACTCCAAGTATGGTCTCTAGACCAGGGGCTGACACATGAACTGTTTATTGCTGGTCCCAAAGAATTAAGAAGAGTGAACCAGAATAAAACCAACTATATCACTCAGAACACTGTTTAATTCCATTGAGATTTTTCTCACTATGACTTTCTTGATGAAGGAACGAGGTTGTTAAATTTATATTCTTGTATCATCCCAGTTCTCTAAGAAGCACTAATCAGTTGACATCCAAAGTCCAAGCTGATTCACAGACTTCAGATTCTATGACCAGGTAAGGATATATGCTAACTAGCACACAAACAGGTGAGTACTCGTAACTGAGTCTAGGAAATACTGACCGGTACAGTTGGCTTCATCAGACCAGTCCCTGCAGTCATTGTCCCCATCGCACACCCAGGACGAGCGGATGCACATGCCAGAGCTGCAGTTGTACTCATCACTCCGGCACTGGTGCATTTCTGCAGGGGAGACAACAAATACTGGTGTAAAGATAAAGGCTTGCTCAGAACTCTGACTGGTATCCAAGCTCATAGGGCTGGAGACAAGCCCAGACCATGGATTATCTGTACATAACTCAGATAAAGAGAGCTTTGACTAGGAATGTTTATCATTTATTATCTGTAAATCATATGGTCAGAGAGACCTTTAACCAGGGATATATGTTCACTTAGAGTAATTTCCACCAATGTGATGCAAATGGATTATTAACACCCTTGGACTCATATAGTGGGTTGCCTCTCAGCAAGAGCAGTCTTGTATATTTATGCTGTTGTAGTCCACCGATATCATCTCCTATGCTATGATGGGAACAGAACTGGCAGCAGTGGCAGAGGAGATCAAAGAGTAGAATTTCCAAGGAAACAGAAGACTCCTAGAGTCATGGCATGTGGTTTGAGAAAATGAGTAATGAGAAGTCCATGAGTGCTGATCATGTGGAGAGGCTCAGCTCAGGAAAAGGAAGATGAGAGCTGAGCTTCCACACAGGAGGAAACATAGCCAAGGCCTTCTAAGGGCACAGTTCTGAGTGTCAGTGGGCAGGCTGTCTCAAAACCAGTGTATCCTGAAAGGAGGCTGCTACAACATCTTTCTTAGGTCCATGGAGATCATATAAGTGGAAGCTATGGTCTGAATATGTTCTCTAAAATTCAAATGTGGAAATATAATCACCAGTGCAATAACAGAAGTTCAACTCTTCAACAAGAGTTGAAGCCTTCTTCAGGTCATTAAGGATGGGATTAGTGACCTTACAAAAGAGGTTCAAGGGAACTGTTCACCCCTCTCCCATAAGGATATAGAGAAGGAAAGGTCAATGGGAATAGGTCTTCATCAGACACTCAGTCTGGCGGTGACCTGATTTTGGACTTCCCAGCCTCCAAAACCAAGAAAAAATCAATGTCCATTGCTAATAAACTACTCACTCTAAGGTATTTTGTAATGGCAGCCCCAAAAAACTGAGACATGGAGCTTTCAAATGGAATTTTCCACAGTTGCAGAAAACAGGAGTAGCTAAGCAGAGACAGGTTGATGGCGAAGGTAGTGAAGCAGATACTTACAGGGAAAGATTCTAGAGGCATGAAGAGGACATGCATCAGAGAAGGGACTAAGTGGGACCTTGGGGTGAATTCAGGACCAACCAGCAGGAATGGGGCATAATGGAGGATGCTAACCATGTGCCCTGAGGGAACTGGGTGACATGGGAACACAGAGCCATGTGGAGCTACTCCCTCCTAATCTAGACCTTTGGCTCACTTCAGCCTCCTGGCAACAGTGGAGGCAAAGACAGGAACATGGGAGAAAATGCCTGAGAATCCCAATCACATGTTTTACAGCCCATGAAAAAGGAGAATTATAGAACCAAAAAGAAAAAAATTCTTTCCGGAGTCAAACCAGGGTTACCATCCATGTGAAAGTGGCCCTGAATGTGCTCCATTAGTTTCCTCATGCTAAAGTGATTTATGAGCAGTCCCTGCTCCCTTTATTTCAGTCCCTGTGAGTCAAACCACCTGCTCCTAACAAAGCAAGCCCGACCCACATGCGCATACACAGCCTGGCTGGATCTGACCCTGCAGACTGGAGAGAGGGCCTGGCCAGGCACACCAACTCATCGCCATGGCTGGGTCGGCATCTGGCCTCCATCCTCGCTTTCTTTCCGTGACTATGGTCCCTCCAATCTGGTGCACTATGCACATTACACAGTGTTTTCTTCAGTGGTCAGTAGCTGTAAGGACAGAACTAGAGCCTGCTAAGGGCTCCTGCAACAGACCAGGCAATGGGGGGCATCAGAAAGAGCATGAGAGCAGAATATAGGAGACACAGGTCCCAGTCACTTCCCACTCCATTCTAACACAGACTAACTGTGTCACCTTGAATATGCCTTCTAACTTCTATGGACCTCACTTACTCAATGTGGAGATTAAAAGGACTGGACTAGAGAATACTTACCGTTCCCTGCCATTGTTACACACTATCCTAGAATTTTAAATTCCCATTCAGAAAACAGATGCTCGATCAAAGCTTGCATCATCCGCTGACTTTTAACAGAGTTTACTGAATGAGGCTGGCTTAAAAAATAAACAGCTCACAAAGGTACAGATCTGTGCCTTTAAGCAGCTTGTTTCACACCCACTGCAAGGTGTCAGCCAAATCTGCACTGCTGTTAAACACCCACTGAAACCATTCAGAAATCTTCCTCACCATCACACTGCACCCTAATAACATCTCCGCAAGACAAAGTGTTTTCCAGATTAACAAACCAGAGCTAAGCAAAGAAAAAAACAAGTGACAGCAGCTGAGTCTAGGCACTATCTTTTCTGACCATGAATCCAGTGTCCCATTAACTCTGTTCTAGAACTGAATTTTCATGAAAAACAGCAAGTAAATTCTGTCACAACACAGGAAGGAAACAACTCAATGCAGCCATGTAGCTAGAGATGACTATGCAGCTGGACGATCATAAACACTGAAATGGATACCAGAAATCTCCATTTCCCGCCATCTCATCCACTAGTATAACCTAGTGAAGTATGGTGACTGCTCTACCCCTTCCCCAGAATGGGTTTCTGGAGAGCATGTGCTCTTACCACAGTGACTTTCATCACTGTTGTCTCCACAGTCATCCTCAAGGTCACATTTATAGGAGAGTGGGATACAAGTCCCAGACTCCTGGCACCGGAACTGGGTGTCCAGATCACAGATGGTGGTAGCTGAAATGGGAAAGAGAGATGACATACTTGTTAGGTACAATTCATTCCCCTCAGACACAAACTTCCTACTGGAAAACCAATTAAAAAACAGAAGGAAGTCAGACATCATGGCACATTCCTGTATCCCATCACACAGCAGGCTGAGCCAGGAAGGTCACCATGAGTTCGAGGCCAGTTTGTACATAATGAGTTCAAGGCCAGACTGAGCTACACAGTAAGACCCTGTCTCAAAAAACAAAAACAAAACAAAAATAGAAGGAAGTAGCTTTTAAGTGTAACAACAGAAATTAGACCTAGACTTAATGGAAGAAATAAATTCCCTGAGAATGTGAAATTAATAACCAAGGGAGGTAAGAGCCTATCTTTCCAGGGACAGCCTCAGAGAGCAAAAGGGCCTGGAAAAGAAAGACATTCATTTAGCTGGGAGAGAGAGTGAGGGGCTAGACTTCCTCCTACTATCCCTTCAGAAGCAAAGGCCTACGACATGAAGGCATCTTCATGTGACAGATGCACCTTTAGCCGCAAAACTACTCCTGGGGAAACCCAATTCCACATAAGAAGGAGGCACCTCACTATACATACAGATATGAAAGGTAATGGAGAGGTAAAATTTTGTAGCAGAAACCTGGGTCCTGTCTGTAGTCAGTCAAGGCTGGGTATCAAATCCTGTCTATACGTCTTTCTTGGGTGATCAATTTTAACCTCCCTGAGCCTCAGTTTCCCTAACAATAAAATAAGAGTAAGGTAATGTGACGGTGCACTTTTGATTACAGTCAAAAAGATTAAATTTGGAATGTATTCTACCACCTACAATTTATTTAACCTAGCCCTCTTTGCCTTCTTTATTCCCTCTATAACAGAATGCAGATATTAACTACCTTGAGAGTATTACGATGAAAACTAGGAAGAAAACAAGCTTGGGATCACAGCCTATTGAACAGGATATAAACAATAATGGGCTGTAAACAAACATCACTTCTCTTCCTTATCATGTTTCGTGCCCTTCTGGCATCACGATGAGTACAGAATTGGATTTTCTCCCTCTGCTAAATACAAGCTTCCTGAGCTTGTGCACAAACCTTAGGATTCAAGGAAGGACTCTGCAGGAGAGAGAAGGGAGAAAAAGGCTGTTCTGAGATGCGGAGGGGCTGACGCACAAGGCAGCATGTGGCAGAACAGAATTCCAGGGAGGAGGTGGGGGTGTGCTGTGCAACGAAACACCAAATGGCAACGCTGCCATTAGACATCCCAGCAGCTCTTGTTTGAGGTTCCATTTCTTCTCTGTAACTGAGCTCATGGTGGGAGGCAGGGGATGAATGTGAAATGACAAGACTGCAGGGGATTTCACGTCAAAACCCTCACGCCTGACATCCACCCAGCTGGAGGAGTTTGTTTAAGAGGAAGGGAAACTGACTGAGAACATCCCTCCTGCACCGCCTCCCTCAGCCCCCCTCAGCTCTTCCCCGGCAGCTGAACTTCCAACACGGCAGCACACCATCATGCCTGTCTCTTTCCTGCTGCCTGCCTGCGGACACGGGTGCCTCACAGTGTCTCCATAAATACACACCTTCCTTGAAAGGGAGACTGTGGGAAGTCGCGCCCACGCCCCTCAGCTTTGTTCCCAAAACATTGCTTATTCCTCACCTCTGTCACATGTGATGGGTGGGGCTGAAAACCAAGTGAAACTGGGAGAGAGCAGAGGAGAAACAAGTTTCAGGGTTTCAGGAAAATCAACCCAGCTGACACTAACACCAAACCAGGAGGAACCAAGCCAGCTCCATACTACATCCCTGGGCAGGAGCTGAAGCCGTAAGAAGCTGTGAGGTCAGGCCCAGACCTGAGGTGAGGAAAAAGGAGGACCACGCTGAGGGCAGCATGAAGCTGGAAGTATTTCCTTCACAACCTGGAAGCAATATGAGATCCACTTTGCCTATCTAGTAAACACTCAGCCTAAGGGCAGAGAGGAAATAATTACTGGATATCTAGTTTGTATCTCTCTGCTTATACTATGCCTAAATATGTTTAGGCAATTTTTCTTGCATGTGTAAACTCTAAGAAGGTCCTTTTACTCCACTCCACCTGCCTGATTTGTAATAAACGCTTTCCATTGCCTGCTTCATGTTGTTAATAATGTTTATTAATGCTTTTGAAGAGCCTTGGCTAATCCTTCACAAATATCACAACTTCCTGTGTCCCTGGTAGGTGGAGGTGGCTGTGTCTTTATTGCAGTCCTTTTTTTGCAAAAGACAGACATGGAGAGGCATGTGACTTCCAGGCCTGCCACTAAGTAGACACTTTTCCCTGGGAATAAGAGGCATCACTGAAGTCAAGGAAAAATAATGATGGAGGGTCTCATACACAACCTCCTGCCAGCCAAAAGGAGCAGTGCGCAGCTCTGTGGGGCCCAACCAGCTCAGTGACTTGCATGTTTCTACAGTTGCTTTCTTCCAGGTGAAGTGGTGTGGGAACCCGGTCCCTGCTACAAGATGACTGCCTGCATTCACCTGCCAGGGACCAGAGAAGAATGCAGGGCTGCCTACTAACCTGTTCTTATAGTAAGTACAGTTAGTAAATGGGTCCCTGGGTTAGGAAAGGAAAGGTAACATCCTTGAAAAAGAAGCCTTCTCATTTGGCCTCACGCTTCCCTGTGTCTAGTCTTTCTCCCATTCAATTCATTCTGCCTGCAGCTTTTCTTTCCAAAGGTAATATTTTATCATGTTAGTTCAATGGTTGCCAATTGCTCTTCTGATAAAGTCCAAAATGGTCCTGCAGCTCTGGGCTCTGTCTATTCATTCAGTTTCTCCTAGCCCCACTGGGCCCAATTCTCAACAATCTACACAAGTCCTGATACTTGGACTTCTACCCTTCACACAAGCTACACCCTTGCCCAGGACTTTCTGCCCTTCACCTCTGCTTCATGCAGCCATCTATCCTTCAGCATTGTTGATTAGGGTGTCCTCCTACATCATAAGGTGCTTTCCAATCACAGCACTCACTGTTTGCTGTAACTACTGCTTAACTTCTTGAACTTGTCCTGCAGACTGTAAACTCCCTGATTCCACCTTGATCACCAGGACAGAGGTTGGAACAGAGGGTGCTCTATAAACACACAGTGGGGGAACATACAATTGATAGAGGACAAAGCATTTCCTTGATATGATGAGGTCAAAGCTATTAAGATTTGTAGTCAATACAGTAATTATCCGCTTAAGTAGTTTTCTTTAAATCCTGCTAAGCAAAGTCATATACTTTACTTGGACCTTAGAAAATACTCAGTACAAAGATGACATTTACACAGGACATCTACCAAGATCCCCATATTCCAGGCCAAACTATGCATCACCAATCGATTATAACAACCTTGTGTAAGCTTGGCAGGCAGCTGACATCACCTAACTGGGGTGGCACACAAGGTGTCGCCCAGCCCTGGAAAGGCTGATCATTAAACTTACAAATCAAAGAATGTCACCTGGTCATCTACTTCAATTCACCACTTTCCTATGGGACCAAAACCAAGGTTAAAATCCAGAATGTCAATTAGCTCAGTTTCAGCCACGTGATAGACACTTATTTATAAGTCTCCTGCAATGAGTAGTCAGCTTATTGATTAAATACATGTGTGTGCATATATGAGATAATTCTATGTATCTAATACACATGTGCATGTGGGACTATGCTTTCTCTGTGAGTCAAGCCCCATCGCTGATGGAGGAGCTGACCAGCCTTCTGAGTAAGACTCAGCATCCTGATAAATGGGCCAAGCCAGAAGACTCACGGCAGTTCCTCTCATCGCTCATGTCCCCACAGTCGTTGTCGAAATCACACCACCAAATGCTGTTGATACAGTTCCCGTTGCTGCAGCGATATTGGTTACGAAGACAGGTGTTCTCTAAACGGGGAGGAAATGAAATCAGTATTATTCTTCCTGCTGGACCATGAGACTTTTTGACTATCCATTTCCTTTCCTGAAGTAACACTGTGCCTTGAGTGGTAGATGGGAGAGGGCTGCCAAGCACATGTGAGGAAGGATACATCTTCCTCCTTCTTTCTTCCTTGAAGTTGTGGGAGAAAAAGCAGGTTGGAAGGAGTATTAAGAAGTGGTTACGGATGAGACTGGGCATGTTCAGGGTGGTATGGTCATAATGGGGGGGGTAAAGAAAAATAAAGATAAATTACACACAGGTACAAATTCCCTATGATGAATGTGATCATTATGTATATCAATAATGTATCAATAAAATTAATTTTAAAAGAAGAAATGATCACAAGGATGAAAAAGGATAGTGATGACAGCAGGTGGGTCTGTTGGGAGGCAAGGACAGTAGAGCAGCACTATGTAATATCACACATGTAACTTCTTAATGGTCTGTGTCTACAAAGGATTGGAATATATATATATATATATATATATATATATATATATATATAAAACCATATCCATGGGTTCCATGTCTACAGATATAACCAACCACAGACTGAAAATATTCCAGGGAAAAAAATGTGTCAAAAAAATGTGTCAGTACTAAACATGTATAGACTATTTTTTCTTGTCATTACTCCTACACAATACAGTGCACACATTTACATACCATTTACACTGTATTAGGTATAAGTAATCTAGACACAATTTAACATATATGAAACAATATGATTTAACATATATAGAAAGATGTGGGTAAGTTACATGCAAATACTATATCATTTTGTATTAGGGATGTGAGCATCTGTGGAATTTGGTATCCAAAGAAATTCAAAACCAGTCCACCTAGGAATATCTGGGTACGATGTATACAATATATGTCCATATTTATTTAATACCCAGATGGCTCACTAAGACAACCAAGAGATTTTTTTTTCTGCCCCATTACTTCTTTAAAACAAGTATTTACACAGGAAAATGCATTGTTTAATAAGCTGGACCAAGGGTACATGATTACCCTGTTTGGATAATCAGTTCCATTCTAAGTGGGCATATGGGGAGGGGTGTTTGCCCTTCTCTTGGAATTTAGTGTTGACTCTATTTCTTTGCAGTTTTAAGGTGACGTCCAGAGCCTGAATGCCTACTGCTTCTAAGGAAGGATGGTCCATCTTTTTTTTTTCATTGTATTTCTTAAGGAAGATGAACTACAAGGCTTCCATTGTGTGCCTACCCGCCCTGGCCTCAAAGGCTGCTGTGAGAAGTGAGGTTAGGATTACAAAGCAAATATAAACTGGAGCCTAAGAAAATGCAGGAATTCTGACCATGGATCCAGGTACTTGGTAGCAAAGCTTCCTTTAGGGGTTCAGCATACTGACAGAAAAATGAGGCCAAGGACTGAGAAAGTAGAAATGGTGAGAAGTATACAGGGGAAAAAAAAGTAAACAGTGTCTCAGAGGAAAAAATTTTAAACTCATGTATTCAAATTGCGAGTAAAGAGGGAGTGAAGTTATTTGGTCATGGCTTGGAAGCCAAGACTTTCAGACCTTTATTTAACACTCGTCTGAAAGTCTGGCCCTTTTGGGCTAGAGGTGGCAGAGAGATGACTGGTGGGTGACAGCAGTTGACACTGATAGAGTCAAGCCAGATACATTTTCAAAGTAAATCGGTCCAACTCATAGGAAGTCATAAGAAACAAAAGCTACAGAAATAGAAGCTACAATACCTAGATGTGAGGGATGGGTGAGGACAGGAAGACACAGAAGAAAACAAGGGTGGACCCCAATGATGACTGCGTCAGCTGACATTAAACCCAAAGAACAACTATGACTTTCATAGCACGGGCCTCTTCTAAATGAGCGCTGAAGTGCTACAGACCCTAGCACCCAAATCAGGATCCTCCAGGTACCTGGTGGGACTTTCTATAATATCACAAAGGGGAGGGCTAGAGAACAAGGGCCAAAACAAAAAGGACTCACCTTCTTTGACACAAGTATTGTTCTTCAGCTGATAGCCCTGAGGGCAGTCACACATCAGGTCCCCAGAAGGGAGGACACTGCTGGCCACTCCCTCTGGACACCTGCAGCTTTTGCTGTTGTTGGCCTTGGGCAGGCACAGCAGGCTGCATGGACTGGGCATGCAGGCATTGCTTCCTGGAGAGAAGACAGACAGCCATGGTAGCGTGGTTAATACACACGAGGGGACCATGGCACTAAGGAGACCCGCAGCAATTGTCTCATCTGACAAACACTACTTGGAGAAGCTTAGGAAGGTGATGTGGCCAGCCCCAAGACCCCTTCTGTGCTGACAGCCTTTGCTCAGGTCTCTCAGCAGAACTAACCTCCACAGGCCTGCTTTCCCCAAAGACTCATCTCCCTATCTCACACCATCAGACTGCCCTGGAGCCAAACCAGGCAGCAGATGTTCCTCCCCCATGGATCTGGTTGCTTAAGACTAAGAAAACCATGGGACTGGAGCTTGGAGACGAGTTACAGAGCACAGGTGCCAAGGCAAAACCAAAACCTTGCACAAGTCAAAGCTGTGCTAAGACAAACTTGAGTGTGCAGCTATCGTCACTCTAAAGAGACTTAGGACACAGGGAAGAATTATGGAGAGGATCCCACCAGGGCCCCAGATAGAAAAATGATGGCTTTGCCATTAGCAGCTGCGGTTTACATAAGACTCATCTAGCACTCTCATGTCTGGCTCTTTACTAGCTCCCTGGCTTCGTTCAGTAACACTTTTCATCACATAAACTAGCCTGAGGAGGTTCTGCTCTTAGCACTCAAAAGCTTTTCCTTCAAAGGATACACTGGGGCCTAGATAAAAATCCAGAGCTAACCTTTTTACTTCCTTGATGTGGAACAGTTAAAGAAACAACCATAGTACCCATTAGCCACTGGCATGCAACAAATTCTCAGAACTTCTGGTTAATGTTGATCTATCCCACAACTTTCGATCTCTCTGGGTCAACTTAGCCAAGTGAGTGTCACATTGAGTCTAAAACAACCATCATTGCCCTTTTGAGAGAGGTGTGTGTGTGAACAAAAATGGTGAAAGTGTTTTTTCTGTCCCCTCTATCTTCAGGCGGGTAGGCAGAGGATGTATAACCTATTTTGTAACAACTCATAAGTAGCACAAAAGCCAAGATATCTTGACTCATAGGTTTGAAGACAGGCTTGTTTAATGACAATCAGCACTGACACAGGTGACAATACACTCTGCAGCTGTGAATGTGTTAGCATCTCATCGGCTTATTTTTTTAGACCACAATGATTTAGCCACAATATCACTTTGATGCAAAAAAAAAAAAAAGGCACTGCTAAATAGACAAAATATACACATCCAGTGAGAGAAATCTGTGTGATGAAATATCCAAAAAGGCTTAGCAAATAGCTTAATCAACCGTAATGGCTTAATTACCACAGTAAACTAATCAGTTGATCAGAAGAAGCCTTCAACTGTTGTTTACTGGTAATCTGTGTGCACAGACTGCTCCTTTAGCTAAATATATAAGTCCCTGGCCCCAAAGGGGATGCGGAGCTGACACAGAGCCACCACTACTGGAAAACAAGTCAATGGATTTGGTACATGTTCTTTGTATTCAAGGACAGCATGCCATCCAGCATTCTAAGAAAATAAGCAATACCAGGATATGTAACTGAAACATAATTATAGGGTGATATGTTCACATGGATTAGATCTGCAAAGTAATGTGCATAGCAGATGTTCCCTCCCAACCAAGAGCGAAGAGTACAGAACCGAAAATGTGTTCTATTTCAAGCAGATAATCCAGGCAAAGATAGAAGAAATGGCAGTCTGAGCAGCAGCATCCAAGGGCAAACTCCAAACCAAGCCAACCAGGTTTGGACTACAACAGGTAGGCATGCCTAAAGCATCTGGCTAGGGACAAAGCAAGGGAACAGGAAATGGGAGTGCTATGCCTGATGGTACCTCAGAGGGGACAGAAGGAGAAAGCAGTAGAGTTCCCACCATGACTACAGATCCTGTAGGATGCCAATCATCATAGGCAGGTGCACAGAATGAAGAGTGTCATCACCATGTGGGGAATGAAAAAGGAAGAGCGACCATCTTCACAGATGTCCCCTTAGAGGACCAAACAGCTCCAGGATGTCGTCACAGAGCATATTCAGAACACTTTCAGATTTCCTCTTTGAAAAAAGTCCTCCAGAATCAGTTTAGAAGCCACAAATACTATTATCTCACTGAAGTATCTATGTACTTGACAATTATCAAAATTACATCTGTCCCCAAATTATGAATATTTGCCCTCATTATAAATGTGTAAAAGGCTGTAGTTAATGTAGGCTCTGAAAACTTTACAAGAACTGTAAAATATTTTAAAATATTGCAGCATCCATTGACTACATCAATAATCTTGCAAAGTAATCTTTTTAAAGAAAATTTAAAAATTCTTTGAGAAAAACAAATTCCAGTAACACTACTTGAAAATCAGCCAGGTCTCAAGACAAGAAATCCACTCACTTATAACCAAATAGCCTCAATTAATAAATCTTCCAAATGAGTATAATTTTTAGCACAAACCAGTGTTAATGAAAATGTAGCATCCTAAATTTTTGCCATGTTACCAGAGTGCCACTGTTTCAGTAACAGAGGGTAGACAGAGCACAGCCTGATGGCTTCACTGAAGTTCACTTAGGTCAAGTAGTTCTCGGCTCAAATTCTTACCACTTACTAAGTGTATGACCTGGACAAATTACTAAACCTGATTTTTATGTTCTCATCTGTCAAATGGGAATATTCATAGTACACATTAATTTAGGGAAGACTAAGCAGATTATCTAAGCTCAACAGCACATGAGTGTGGTGGGTATGAAAGAGTAACCCCCTTGATACATGTACTTATCATTGTTTTACACTTGACTAATGCAAAGATGTGTGTGTATTTGGAGCAGATAACAAAAATAATACAGATAGACTGTTGTCAGGGGTTGCCAGTATGTATCAAGAACTTGCAACACCCTTCCATGTGCTGACAAGGCAGGGAGGCTGAAGGAAGTAAGCTGAAGGCCAAGAGGTAGGCAGTGTACACAGGCTGCACAAGCAAAAGCTCTGATTAAACTCCAAATGGCCTGTGAGATTGTGTGCTTGTTTCTCTAATCTTGTGTCCATAGGTCAGAGGACACCTGGAAGTGTCTTGCTCATAACCAATGGACAGCAAGAGAATCTCAACACAAATAGAGACAGGACCAGAGATTTAGTAACTGGCCCTGGGTCAAAGGGATAGTCACAACTGATCTCACACAACCGAGTCTGTGTTTCACCCAGTAACACACATCACTCTTTTAAGCCAGGCTTTACTCAACCCAGACCCTACCGTGACCTCTAAAATTACTCTGGCTAATTGAAACTAAAAGAGAAATAAACTGAGAGGCACAGGCCTGTCTGTCCTGTACCAGCAGACCACAAATACTCAGTTACATTCAAGTTGTTGGGGTAAAGTGTGAACCAAAACAGGAGTGGGGAGCCCAGGGACCACCAGCCTCACCTGAATACATGAAACATGTGCTTACACACACTTGTAACATGCAGTTCAGCTCTTCTGGACTAGGTGTCAACTTAGAGAAACACGGCAACACACTCCATAAGGCAGTGGGAGGAGTGGGGCCTCCGTCAAAGAGAGGCCCAGAGATTTCAACTGCTGGTGCTGAGAAGCAAGATTCCTGCATCACTGCCTGTTTTAAAACATGTATCTCCTCTCAAAAGAATGTGACTTCTCCAAGACTGCAACCAAAACTCAGCCCCTATATTAGTGAGAACTTCTGAGAAAGCTAATTAATATCTAAGATTTCTTTCCCTCATCTGCAAACCATGAATCACAATACCAATATTTCCCCAGACAGGTTAGTGGGGAAGGTTTAACAGTAAGACAGATCTTCATTTGTAGGACACTTATCATCTTCCAGGGAGTTCTCATGCCATCTTTCTTGGACTCAAAGGGATAACAATGTTATCTATAACCGTATTACTTTCCTTGTCTCTTTTCTGTGGGTACATGGTAAGCCAAGAACCAGAAAAACAGTAGCAGCATTCTAGTTCAAAACAAGAAAACTAGAGGCTGTCAACAAAGGAGAGTCAGAAGACCCAGGATGCTACTTAATCCTGTGGCCATAAGGAGGGTAATTGTTAGAGGGACTATTTTTCTTGGGAGTGCCCAGGTCTCTCTCCTCCAGAATTGCCAGCATGGGTGGAGCTACACAAGAGTAAAGGGCAGTCAAGGAAGGAAGGAGGCTTTCTACTGAACAGTCACAGCTTCCGGGACCAGTAGGTCAAAGCCTCTAGCAGTGCCTGAAGCCTCCCCCACCCAACAGATCTTAAGATGGCAAACATCTACACTCAGTGCAACCCTTCCCCTCTCTCTTCATCCTTTCTTCCTTTGGAAAATACAGACTGAGCACCTGTGAAAGGCTATGGAACTGGCAAAACTGCTGAGAAACAAAAAAAGGGCATAATCTTTTCCTTCATGGGGTTTAGAGGTTCAGGGCAGGAAGCAGGAATGAAAGCAACGTACAACTACGCACAGCATCACAACTGAGGAGGGAATGCTCAGTAGGCATATGACTGTGCGAGCACCCAGCCCAGAGCACAGCATGACTCCCTGTAAGTGTGCCAAGTGGGGATTAGGCACATGCTGGGCCTCTCCCAGCTGCAACCAAAGCCACACCACCAATCAGTGAGGGGCCAAGGGCAGAAGGAGGCTGTAATTACCCACCAAGCACCAACACTCTCGGCAGGCAAAAACATGCTGTCTTCCAGCTGTTTGTGTATCATTAGAAAAGAAATTAAGATATCATTAGGAAGAAATTAAATAATGTGCATGTTGTCGTGACAACAAAGATGTGGGCTGCCAGATCCTGCTCTGAGTGGAGATTGCCCACACGCAGCCCCTTTCTCGAGATAACTCTGGGGAGACGAAGGAGGAGACTTACCAGTGTTTTTCCCCTTATAGAAAATCTTCATGTCCATCAGCCCTGTGAGCTGGCTGGCCAAAATCTCCATTTGGGACCCACTGTATTTGGAAGCTCGGAATATGCTGAGCTGTGACCAGTCATCCCAGTAGATTTCATTCTAAAAAAAAAAAAAACCTTTGCCCGTTAGGTCAGCTCTTCTGTTATGGACTGTCTGTAAAGACAAGCTTCCCCGTGCAGGAGGCAACTAACATTTACTGACTGAATAATACTTTAGATTCTACCCAAATGCAAGAGTCAATGGTTTTATCCAAATCTCGTCAACTATCCACACAGAAGGAACTGCCTCCCAAAAGACTATCTGGTGAGCATTGAACTTTGAGTAAGCTCCTCAGTTTAAATCTGCTTCCCAGTGTTGATCAGAGGGCTTTGGAATACAAACAGGGCTGAATGACAACAGAGGGCATATGCCTCTCCTCTTTGGTCAGGAGGAATGAAGTGAGGAAACCTTACAGAAGGTGAAGACTCAGAACCAAAGCAAAGCTACCGGTACTGAAGGGCAAATCCAGAACACTCAAGAGAAATAATCTTAGCTCTTAACCTTTTGAAATGATAGTGGTCTGGAAAGCTCTGGCACCTTTGTTTGGCATCCCTCCTTAAGAGGGCAAACAAGCCAGCATGTGGCTCAGTGGTTAAGCATGTGTTTAGCATGCACAAGGCCCTGGGTTCAATCCTCAGCACCACAAAAAAAAAAATGTAAACAAGGTATCTCAATTTAGAAAACAGCCAATTTCCTAGAAGGCTCTGTCCCTCAGGAGGCTCTTGACCTCCTCTGCAGAGCGCCCACTGGCGGGACAATTGAGGACTCACCTTAAAGACAGCAATGGCATAGGGATGTGGGAGGTTATCCAGAATGACAGAGCGCTGCTGGCCATTGAAGGTGATGCGCTCAATGCAGTCCAGGTAGGCATCTGTCCAGTAGATCCACTGGTCATCCACCGAGATGCCATTGGGCCACTTCACATCCTCTGACACAATACGTTGGGCAGAAGAACCATCCATATTGCTCCGATAAATTCCAGGCTTCAAGTCTCCCCAGTCAGTCCAGAACATCATCCTGATCCAAACAGGGATAGAACACCCATCTCATAAAAAAAAAGGCATGGGTGCTGAGTACCACTCCAATGAAGAGGGAAACCTCCCTAGAACAATCATTATCATAATCATCTGGAACTGTAATATCTGAAACCACTAAACCCCTTGACCTACAAATCCCTCTCCTGGAATTTATTTCTAATCAAATTATGTGAAGATAATGTACAAAAACATACATATGTGTATAGTAATCACAGTGTCCTCAGTAAAGAAAAGCAATAAATGATAGTACATACAGTAGAATATAATGAAAGCTAAAAAACCCATATGTGCTTACATGAAACTATCATACACACAGATAAAGATATACATCTCAACATCAATCTCTGTCTCTCTCTCTCATGTCATATGCATCTAGGTGTAGGGATATGTTTTAAAGATAATGCTTGTATGTGGGTAAAAAATTATTCTGAATGATAACAAGAAACTATTAACGATGATTAGCCTAGGATATATGACAGTAAGGAGGGAAGAATGAGAACAGAAAGAACAAATGTTTCATATCATAAACTTCTATTCTCTTTTAATATTTGTAATCAGTACATAGATTGCTTCTAGAATTTTCTTTTTAAAAATGAGTGCTAGTGTTCTCAATCATAAGGGCTATGAAGGAGGAAAGGCAAGGAAAACTAATACAGAATTTCCATGTTAGTTGTTTCCTTCAGTTAAAGAGTTAATGAAAAACACCTTTGCATTTCCCAAGTGCAAAACTAATTTTGAGTCAGAACAGCCACATATCCTGGGGGAGGTAGATAGGAAAAGATGGATTGAATTAAATGTTTGTGCCATGCATAAAACTCAAGATAAAAAAAATCCTCACGATATCTAAGCAGGCTTGTGTAGTCTACAGAGACTCTCTTCTAGTATTACCTTTTCTAGAGAAACACCCCACAGATGCAAGACATCTGGATGCCTAGAACATCTGATGCTTGCTAATGAGAAGCAAATGGAGCTACCTGACCATGATGACTGCGTGGTGGTTACAAAACTTTCAGTTAATGGATTATTTCCACTAAACTCACGAGAAGCAGAGTTTCTGCCAAGAGGTTTGCATGTCCGTGAATATCTATTGTTGCAGCATCTGACACAATGTGATTTCCTTTTGGGGATATACTTACCCTTCTTGGGGCACAAGGACCAGGGCCCTGGGCCGATCCAGCACAGAGGAATTGACCACTGTGAGTCGGAAGTCACCATCTGGATTAGCTACCTGACAAAAAGAGGAAAGGAAAACCAAAATAGGTCTGAGCTCCTTTAAAGACCCTTCCTGCCAAAATCCCCTATTAGTTTCTATCTATAGATGTATACCCTCTCTACCCACCTGATTCCCTTTCCCAGAGCCATCTGAGAAACTTGCCTCAATTTCTAGTCAGAATGAACAGACTCTTCCTCTGACTCATGAGAGAATTTCCACACGGTTTGATAGAAACGCTAGAACTACACATGCCTTACCCCATTGCCCCTATTCCTACAGCACGATGATCTACACAGTTAAATGCAGTC